>CAUYSK010093022.1:0-83305 GCA_963575035.1 Avahi laniger
CCATGGATCAAAAATATTTGGAAAAAATTGGATGGTTGAGTCTGTACTGAACATGTACAGACTTATTTTTGGTCATTATTCCCTAAGCAATACAGTGTAACAACTACTTACATAGTATTTACAAGGTATTAGGTATTAAAAGTAATCTATAGATGATTTAAAATATATGGGAGGACGTGCATAGGTTATATGCAACAACTGTGCCATTTTGTACAACGGACTTGAACAATGGTGGATTTTGGTATCCACGAGGGGTCCTGGAATCAGTCCCTCACAGATATCAAGGGACGACTATGCGTGTGTGTTAGTGTGTGTGTACATACATACATACATACACATACATAACATAACTGCATCCTCTACAGGCTCATGGCGTAAGCATCCTAGTGGTGTGGTTCCAGAATTGCTTAAGTTATGACAACTTTCTCCATTATTCTCCTGGGCAGCCACAAGCCACCTCAGAGAGGGACTATCCTTTTAGATAGGTAGATCCATCCCTTAATGTATCACAGGGAAGGCTGAGAAAAATTCCTAAAAATGTTAAGAAACTTGATCTTGCCCGACCCTTTCAGACACAGTTGGTGAAAACAACCATGATTCCATAAATAAGCTGCATGGGTCACCACCATCACTGATTTGACAAGTTTCTACCACAACCTCCTACAGTAGAATGTGATGAGTAGAAGCTATTACTGATATTATTTTAAAATAAAGAAGCTGCTGTATGTGTGGGATCATCTGCAATATTCAGATGTTAAAATGTTATTCCTCCCTTTGGCCAGCTGTATCTACATATGAATAATTAATTTCTATTCGAGTGATTCTAATGCCGGTTATACTTGTGTGTATGCTTATGTAGGTATATGTTTATGTATACTTGCATTTATCTTACACAGACAATGAATTTGTTTACAGACACACAAACTCATTTCTGTGTGTATGAACGCATGGTAAAATTTCATCGCTTTAGAATGACATTTGGATTAGTGCAATTTTCTAGATAATTAAAGGTTAATTAAGTGGAGAAACTTTAAAATTTGAACCATTTTGATAGTGAAAGTACCCACATTTTGCAAAGTGCTAAGTGCTATAAAATGTAAGTAATTGTTAATATAAGAAATCCCAGAGCTTCCTGTGAACATCTACTCTCTCAGAGATGGGATGTCTGGTACTTCTGAAAACAATAGCATGGGGGACTGGGAATACTGTGTGACTTTTGATAAATCACTCACCCTCCCTGACCCTCATTTTCCTTATATGGGAGGAATTTGGAATAGGTACTATCTGAAGTTTTTTCTTCTTCACAGAGACTCTCGGTTTGGAAGATCTTCAGATTACCTTAGTATATTTTGGCAAGAATGTGCTCTAAGTCACTGCTTAAAGAAAAAAATTCCTCCCAGAAATACAAATAGCAAAATGGACATCCTAAATAAAAAGTTATTTCTGGCAGCAGGAGATGACAGAGCCCAGTGAATAGCCCTGCCCCTATACTCCCAATGTTCTCTAAGTGTTCTGACGTTTGTAATCACCCATGATCTGCTGTTTCCTTTTTGCTTCACATTTTTTGAAGTGATGGCTCTTTTTGGCAAATAGCATTATAAATAACTGTCAAATAAGAGCAAACTAAAAACACTTTCAGAATATAAATTTTTTTCATTATGGCTGATTTTTAAAAAAAGCCTGTTTCTGTGATTTCAACAGTTATAATTAACTGTATAGCAACAGAGAGACCCTTTCATAGTACTTTAAAAAATAAATAAAGCTACATAAGAAATGGAATAAAGAATTTTGCATGCTACCTGCTGGATATAGCTCTAAAAAAAGTAATGAAAGAGAATATAATGCTACCCTAAACAACGTCCTATATTCCAGTTTAGTTGGTTTAAAATTTTAATTGCAAAGATTAGCTCAGATTATTAGGCTTATAATTAGAGACAGTCTTACAGAGAATGAGAAAGTATTCTAGACTAAAGCATTGCTTACTATAACCAGGGCATGCATTTTTAATGAACCACTTGCAGAGTACCTCTGGGGAGAGAATTATGCTTACTGCTACATTAAAAGTAATGAGAAAAAAATTTAAGTAAAATATAGTATCTTCTTGAATATTAAATGACAAAGAAGTTAAAGTAAAATCAATGAACATGGGCATATTTTATTCTTTTCTGGATATACACACACAAAAAGGCTGAATTTTGCGGGGGAATCAAATTTTCAGATTTTTCCCAAGATAATTAACCGGTGGCCTTGAAAGGCCAAATCCCAAGTGTGAACATGGACCTAAGTCAATCAGGGAACATTTATTGAGTGTTTAGCTGAGCGCCTCGTCCGCACACCTGTAACTACCTGTATCATAGTTTCCTAATTTAGAAAGGGAACTGGGAGCTTTTTCACTTAGGGATTTCAGGGGAAAGAGACCTTTAACCCTGCATGGAAAGAATTTAACAAGAATACTCTCATAAGAGTCACTAATATTTACTGAGCATTTGTATGTTCCTGGCACCAAACTCGACGCTTTTACACATGTAATCACATGCCTTCTCTGCCCTTTGGAGAAGGTTCTCTTGTTATTCCCGTTGTATGGCTTTTACAGAGAGGTCAGTCACTTGCCCAAGGTCAAGCTGAGGCCTGAGTTCATGACTACTATATTGTAGTCTACACTGGAAGTAAAGAGAAGGAACAGGAAAGGGCAGAAATGTCAACAGCTCATGACATTAACGCACCAGCTAAAGGAATTTTGGCAGAGCCCTTCGGTTGCTTGGTCCCATGGTCTTTGTCTTTTGAGCTGGTGTGAATGTATACATACCCAACAGCCTCAGCTGCCGTTCTAAGTGCTGAGTGCTGAGTGACCGAGTCTCTCCGGGAGGGTGTGCTAACCAGGTGGCCGCCTCCAGGAGAGGCTATTAACAATCATACACATGTGCGCTCACATTTGCTGCCGAGTTTTTGTTTTGGTCACCTCTACTGCACATTTTAATCTGGAGACGATTACAGTCCATTCTGGGAAGGGATAAAGAGGATTAGCGTCCCTGAGGTCAGCTCTGACAGTGTCCCTTTGTGCCTGGGTTCCTGACCTCGATCAACGTCCCCCTGCTCGCTTAACAGCAGGTCCTCCGCCGCACAGTCAGCACGCGCTGCCGCCAGCTGGGTGAACGAGGGGAACGAGCCTCCAGCTCTCTCTCTGGAGATTACTAAAGTCGGTACAACCCCAGTGGACGAGGTTTTGCAAATCAGTGGTTACCCCAGATTTTTCTTGGAAGTCAGAGGGGAAGAATACCATCACTGCCAATAACCATCAAAACACCACCAGCAGCAGCTACTGTTTATTTAATGCTTATGGAGGTGCTTTGCAAATACTGACTCTTACACCCCACAACAACACTATGGGGAATCAGCATGTTTTCCAGATGGGGAGATTGGAGCTCAGAAAGGTTAAGTCACTTTCCCAAAGCCACACAGCTTGTAAGTGGAGGAGTTGTGATTTGAGCCCCATAGCCACTTAACTGGGAGGCCTCCACTCCACTGTAGTCTTCTTAGTAACAACGCTCCAAAACACCTTTGATTGCACAGGAGAGACTGTGATGAGTTACAGGTGAGGACTTTCTGGTTTATAAAGGCTGGTAAACAACAGAAGAGGTCATCGAGATAATTCTAATGTCTTTTCCCCAAACAGCAGAAAGCCCTTTGCTGAGAGTTGGTTTAGGAGCAGCTGTAGTTTGTTCTGGAAGCAGGAGGGTGGCCTAGTGACCTTTTCAGCCTTAGCCATCCCAGGCTTGTGAGTCTAGGATTCTGTTTCCCTACTTGGGGATGCAAATGTAGGCTCGTGGGTCACAATGGGAGTGCTCAGATTTCTCGTATGAGTGCCCCCGTTGAAAAGTTAGCTATTGTTTTCTGTATTTCTTTTAAAAGTGTGGAGAGATGCTGAGATAAGCAAAACAAGCCTCTCAGGACAATAAACTTGATGGGGTGTCCCCATGTTTTTTTTAAAAAAAGATGTTAAAAAATACCTGCAAAACTCAACAAAAGTGCTTGCTTACTCCTAAAGTTAGAAATGCCTGAATGGAATTTTTTTTTCTTTTCCAACAGAGCTAGTAAAAAGATAAAGAGATAGGCTGCACCCCCACATTCATGGCAGCACTATTCACAATAGCCAAAATATGGAAACAATTTACATGTCATCAACAGATGGATGGTTAAGAAAATGTGGTACCTACGCATAGTGGAATACTATGCAACATTAAAAAAGAAGGGAATTCTGTCATTCAAGAAAACATGGATGAACCTAAAGAACATTATGTTGAGTGAAATAAGCCTGGTACAGAGAGACAAATGCCACATAATCTCACTTATATGTGGAATCTAAAATCACTGAATTCACAGAAGCAGAGAGCAGAGGAGTGGTTTGTAGGGGTGGTGAGAAAAGGGAGACTGTTGGTCAATGGGTGCAAAGTTACAGTCAGACAAGAGGAGTAAGTTCTGGAGATCTGTTGCACAGTACGGTGACGATAGTTAATGTGTATTTCGAAATAGCTAAAAGAGAGGATTTTGGACGTTAAAGAAATGATAAATATTTGAGGTGATGAATAGACTCATTAGCCTGATTTGTTCATTCCACAATGTACAAGTGTATCAAAACATCACATTGTACCCCATAACTATACACAATTATTATTCATCAGTTAAAAATAAAACTGAAAAAAAAGATAAAGACAGAGTGTCTCCAAGATACTGTTTGCTTTGCTCCAAGAATATCCCTCTTTTGGAGACAGAGCCAGTGGCTGACGCATGACTCAGCTGCTTCCACTGGACCTAAGTACGTTGAGAGGTGTGTTCAGAGGAGTGACCATATGCTCCATTACTGTTTCCTAAACTTAACAAACCCTTATATCCCCTAGCCCAGGCACAGGGGTCAGGGTAGAGCCTCAGAGAGTGTTGTAGCTCATGGTGACCTCAGGGACAATCTAGTGTATTCCTCATCTTACAGATGAGGAGACTGAGGCTTCTCAAGGTCTCCCGTATGGTTAGGGACAGAGCTGAGCCCAGGACTTAAGTGACTGAAGAACCCTTTTCACGTTCCCGAACTACTGGAAGAGAGGCTCTGCTCCTCTTGTACGTGATTCTGATACACATTGCCTGGTGCTATTTGTTAGCAAGCATAAGCCGATCATGTCTTCACAGACAAGGAGAGTGGTGAGAATAAAAGGATATACTGCACGTGATGCACCCAGGCACTCACGACAAGTGGCCAGTAGACAACAGCTCCTCATAACTGCAGACTTAAGGAAAAGGTGACCTAGCACTCAAGCACTACTGCTAAGGAACTATTTCATGAAAGCAGTAAAAGAATTGAAGTCACTCAGTTAATTAAACACTTTATATAAATACACATGCACATGCACCCTCACAAAGACAGGACTAGGCTCTCAGGAAGGCACGTACCTCACTGTTGGCGCTTTCCACAAATGACCCTCCGAACATGGCGGCCATCCATTCGCAGCTACAGATCAGCAGTGGCTTGTGGGCACTGATGGCTCCGTCATCCAATTTAAATGTCACGTCTGTGAAAGGATTGAGGGAACAGAACTGTGAGCCGGCTTCACCAAGAGCTTCCACCAAGCCTTCTGCTCCAATGTGTCTGTCAACCTGCGCCTCTTATTCTCTCTTCCATGTCTTCACTTGCTGATTTTATGTCAATCCTCAGCTTTGGCACACCCAACTCGAGCATTGAGGAGCAAGCATTTATAATTACTCATAAGGTGGGTCACTACACAAATTCTCTGACCAGAAAGTAACAGAAAGGAGAGGAGTATTTTCTCCTCCTTATTATGAAAAATTTCAAGCATACACAGCAGCAGAAAGACTAGTACAACAATCACTCATTTATCCATTGTTAACATTATGCTATGTTTGCGTTAGCTCTATGTATATTTTTATATATTTTTAGATATGTGTATAGACGTTTTCTTTTAACAGATAGCATGGGACCTTACATCTTTTTCACTCCTACTTTATCATAAATTTTCTAAAAATAAGAACATTCACCTAAATTACCATAGCATGATTATTCCTAAGAAAATTAAAAATAATTCCCTACTATCATCTACTATCTAGTTCATATTCAAATTTCTCCAATTATCCCGAAATTGCATTTCATAGATTTTTCTTTTTAACAGAACCCAATGGAGGCTCCCACCTTGTATTTGGTTATGTCTCTGCAGTAAGGAGAGAGTGATTTAATTAACTTTATTTAAGGTCCCCTGTTTAATTTACCATAGGTTTGGAACATATTCTTTTCATTAACTTTCAAGACAGTTTCTATACCACAATGGCCAGTGTTGGGAGCAAATATTACTCATAAGCTTTAAAATTAATGAACAGATTCAGCAGCCACTTACTAAATGTGTAGTACCATGGCAGGGATTATAAAAGGTAAAGACGGAAAAAAAAATAGAAGTCAGGAAGTCAATGTACAATGAAATTACACATATCCACACAAGCATATACCCACCCAGAGGACAATTTCAGAGCAAAAATAGTAAAGTGTGTAAGACAGTTCCAGCATGGGTCAGGAACCCATACTGGGTGCAGGCCACCAGCCTGCCTAAGCCATTATGGAGGGACGCTGTGGGCAGCATATGGCTCAGTTACCAAAGGCAAAGGAGGGGCAAAGAAATATAAAAGAGCAGGGCTAAGGAGCACGTGGATAGAAAAGGAGAGAGGATGGAAACACAAGAGACACCCTTCGTGCGAATGCCACCAAAACTGCCCTGAGGACTCCAGTGGCCTTAGACCTGGGGTCACTGATTTTTGTAATGGGTAAGTGCTGAAGGGCCGACAGATTAGAGAATTGTTCAGGGAATGCATCCTGTAGAGGAATCGTAAGCAACAAGCCCACTGGAGATAGGCTCAAGGGTACCTGATCTGTTCTTGAGAAGCAGCGTGGTACCATGGTGGTCTAGGGAGCCACAAAAGCTTGGGTTCAAATCCTGGCACTACCACTGATTATCTGTATGACCACCAGCAAGTTATCTAACCTCTCTGTTCCTTGGTTTCCCCATCTGGAAAATGGAGATAATAGTATTTAACCCTTAAGTCTGATGGGAATTAAATAAGTTGATATCTGTAGCTTAGAAAGGTACATAGAAAAAAATAAGCACTTATAATGTTAGCTACGGTTATCCTTTCCCCCGCTGTGTCTGGCTAATGTTTCATAAAACACAACCAAAGGTATTGATGGCTCTGCCACACGCCCTGCTCACCTGAGAACGTCCCCTTGCTGAGACACTCTTTTATCCGATTGGCTTTCCTGACGTGAAAGGCTTTGGTGATCTCCTGGTTCATGAAGGCTTCCTTGTTCATGATGTTCTCCACCATCATCCTCAAGTCAAACATCTCCAGGACCTCTGCGATCTGAGCCAGGCCCACCAAATCCTTCTCCTTTTCATCCAGCTGCCCCGTATAAAGAAACCGGAGCAGGGTTCGGAAAGGGCCTGGCTGGACCGAGGAGTCCATCCTGACCACAGTCACTGGGCCCACCCGCCTTGAAATGGGATTGACTTGCATTTCCTTGTGCATGCCAATGAAACCCTTACTCCAGCCCGACAACGTCTGCGTCGTCTCGGGAACCAAGCCCTCGGCTTCCAGACCCAGAGTCTCCAACAGGCTCCCGCTTGAGGACTTCCACTGCTCAGCCTGCGGTGTCCTAGGGGGCCCTTCCTCCCTTTCCTCGTCCGGGTTAACGCTCAGTGTCCGCCCCTGCAAATCCCTACTCTGCTTCTCTTTCTCACAAGCTCCTTCACCCCAACTTGGGAATTCTTCACATTCCATTAGAAACAGGTCATAAAATTTGGAAGAAGAGGTAGCGAGGTAAATTCGATGTGCAAAGATGGGTTCCTGGTCCTGAAGGAGGAACAGGACATCGGCGCACAGAGGACTGTCCAGTAAACAGGCAGCTTCATTTGTCCCCGTGGAAGGACACGCTGGAATTTTGATGACCGGTGGAGGGGCTTTTGGAGGTAGGAAGGGTGCCTGAAGTAAAGGTTTCTGGACTTTCTTTAAGTGGGATTTCCAGAACTGCAGGTGGCGGCGGGAAATGAGCGCCGCTCGGATTGCATTGTCAAACACATCCTTGATTCCAAACTGGTCAAACACGCTTGTTTCATAGTAAGGGATGCCGAGTTCCTTTGCAACCTCTCGGCCTTTTTCTGGGGGCAAAATATCCCCTCTCTTTATGGGCCTGAAATAGAATATTTTAAGAATTATAATCAGCCTTAATTTAGGGAAAAAATAGTAGCCAGGGCCTAAGCACCTAATCGAATTATACATTTAAAACCCTTTTCAGGCTTTTACTAATAAGCCTCTGGAAAAATCTACCACAACCCTCAAGTCTTTCAAATGTAAAGGAATTATGATTGCAGGAAAGAAATGCTTTCAAATATTTCGTAGTTTCAGTGCACAGATTTTATGTGCAATTTGTGAAACATCCATAAATATTCATATTTTTATGTTATTATAAATGGCATTGTTTTTTAAATTTCATTTTTCAATTGTTTATTTCCTAGTGCATAAAAATACAATTTATTATTGTGTATTGACCTTTTATCCTGTGGTTTTGCTAAATTAATAGTTTTGATTGCTTTTTTGTAGATTCCTTAGGACTTTTCATTGATATATGACCATGCCATCTGTAAATAGGGACAATTTTACTTCTTCTTCTTCAAAAAAAAAGCTTTCAGTAGTAATCATAGTAACTGAAGTATCAGCTCTTTACTAGCTATTTGATCTTAGGTGAGTTACTTAACCTCATTAAGCCTTGCTTTTCCCATTTCTATAATAGGGATAATGAGTACCTATAACCTTAAAGTACTATCGAAAGGTTTAAATGAGATAATATGCTGAGCATAGTACTTCGGCCACAGTAAGTGCTTGATCATATCAGCTGTTATCATCATTATCACTACCATCATCATCTTCAACTTCATCATCAACATCATTACCTTATGCTTAAATTTTGCTTTATAACTTTAAAATGCATTCATATACATTTTTTCATTTGAGCCTCACAATAACCCTATGAGGTATTATTTTTTTCTACCTTTTGAGGAAACTAAGGCGGAAAATTTAAAGGGTTTGTCTGAGGTCACATCTGCAAGTTGTTGAGAGATCTCTACTAAGCAGTTAGAGTTGAGATTTTCCCACTCCTAGTTACACAATCCACCTCCTACATCTCATTAAGTACCCTCTGTTGGATTCGTGAATACCCTTTCAGTTTTCCCCTTCACGTTTCTTCCCCTGCCTTATCGCCTGGTCTGGAACGTTAGCCTCTTAACTGGTCTCTCGTCACACTCCCCACATTTTAGCCCGCAGTCCTCACTGCTGCAAGAAAAGTCCCTACATAACACAAGTGTGACTTGGTGGCAGTTCTGTTTTAATTTCCTGATTCCACAACGCCCATGGAATAAGGACCACGCTCTTTAGGTTGGCACACAGTCTCGTCGAAGCCAGGGAGGCCAAATCTTTGGAAACAGCGTAAGCAGTACAGTGCTATGGCTGTGGCATACCCAGGGTAAAGGCACAGGTGGATTCCAGAACGTGGGCAGGATGTGATTGGTCATTACACTCTTCACAAGCACATACTTGACTCTGAAACATATTCTCAGGAATTTGATCTGAAGTAAGTATTTTGCCTTCAACGCCAAAGGTAATGTTGTATGACAGGCCCTGGTCTTAGAAGGAAAAAGAAGATACCGGATAGAATTTGGATTTGAAGACTTGGACGCAAAAGAGGAAAAATGACAGGGTGTTGGCAAAGGTGGAGGGGAAGTGCAGTGAAGAAGGTTTAACTTCCCGGGTTCTTCCAGTGGGCATTGTGCTCCTTTTTCCCAGGACTGACTTGAAATTGACCAACTGATGAAACTCTTCAAGGATTCGCTCAAACACCAACTCTTTCACAAAATCTTCTCAGAATTGCTCTACAGAAGGGACTGTACCTTCCTCTGTCCTCTACTACTCTGTAACCCTCCTCCATTCCTTCCCACTCCCATGCTTGCGAGGCCTGATCATCTCAATCTATTCTTTTATACATAAAGTTCCTGAGGCCAGGACAGTCTCTCATTCTCTGTGAGTTTTCTTTCCCTCTGTGTGCCTCCTAACATTCAATTCCTAGTTCATGCATTTAAGAGTAGAAGGACTGTGAAAACTGAACATAAAATCCTCTTAGAAATTTTATGCAAAATGTACCTAGAACTTCAGAAATTGTTTGAAGAAAGTACCCTTTGCTTTTGTTGTGAGAGTGTCAAAAGTTGTATTCATATAAAATTTTGTAATAAGCCTATTAGGCAAGCATCAAAGGAAGGTATTAATACCAAATCTTTTTCAAAAGTTATGCTCTCCAGCAAAAAAATGTCAACATAAAAAACATGCAAAATTGTTTTTTTATAAAGGGAATTTGAGGGAACACACTTCTTTAAAAACTCTTCTTTTCCCCAAATTGGTATTCACGTTTTATATATAGTGAAACAAATTCTTCTTCAAGTTGTATTTTAACTTTGTCACTCTTTAGAAATATAACCACTAGAGACATTTAAAAAGCAGTGTTTGTTTTGCAACTATAGGGCCAAGTGAGTTTTAAAAAGTGGACACTGTCATCTTGGGAACGAAACACTCCTGCAGTTTGGACTGAGGAATATGAGGAAGATTAAAAACACTTGGATATGAATGTTCTCATGAATAAGATGTTCCCTGGGGCCAAGAGCCCTCTGAGTGTTAATTAACTTTATTATAATAATCATAATTTTAAGGGTAACATTATTAAGAGTGTGGGCAGTCAACATTTTGTCTAACAGTTTACAAATTTCAGTGCTTTTATATGCATCATTTCATAATTAGATGAATTTTCTTCAAGTGCTGGCTAATTGTTTTTTACAAAAATGAGTTGACGTCAGAGACGATGGTGCATGTTAGAAGGGGTCAGGGCACATCCCCTGTGATCCACGGGCTGATTTAAGGCCCTTGGCTGACAGATGGGCTCCCAGAACCACTGAAGAGCAGAGCGCTAGGCTACAGAGACACCTGCTACCTCTAAATTTTAATTTGGCCAATGCAGAGAAACACCGAGACCCTTGGCTTACCTTGCTAATGGGCGCCTGGCTCGATTAACGGCTTCCAGATCGGCATAGCGGAGATCAAGCTGGCAGCCAACGAGTACAACAGGTGTTCGAGGGCAAAAGTGCTTGATTTCTTGATACCACATGGTTTTCACATGATTTAGGGAATTGGGATTAGCGATTGAAAAACAGAGGACCACAACATCGGACCTAAAAGGAAATCACAAAAGAAGCTTGTATTCCCTTTTCGCTTTTTTTCCTACCATTATGGCTCCTCCCCACTCCTACCCATCTAATACCATATCATGTCACCATTAAAAAAAAACCCCAGATATTAAAACACATCTTGGAGTCATGCAAACAGCCTGATAAGCCCCCACATTCCAGCACCAACAGTTCATTTCCATATCGCACTGCAGAATGCTTATGCATTGAAAAGTTTCCGATGAAGTTATCTTGCAGTAGAGATGGTTTCCCAAACTCGATTCAGTCCTGGAACCACAACATGCCGAACTATTTCTGTTCATCACAAGAAATAGTTTCAAGATAAAAGAAAATAATAAAGACTACCTTTCACCGGTTTAAACAACATAAAGGTGATGATGACTCATCCCAATGAGATAAAGCAAACAGTTTAAACATTACTGAAAATGTAACAAGTATTTGCTGTACAGGGTCAGCAAATACACAGAAGGATTTCTGCCCTTCTTCCCACTTATGCACACATGTAGAGAGCACAACCACTTATCTGTTTCCGAAAAGAAAAATCCTGAATTTGCAGCAATTTTCACTCTTTACTAGGTAAGGCAAGAAGGTAGTATTTAACATATAACTACGCAAGAACTAGATTGATGGCTAATAAAATGAGAAAATATTGGAAGCAGGTTTCTCAAATGTTATATGCGACACAGCAGGTATATGGGGAAAAGAAAAATTGCTTTATAGTCAATTTTGACATAAGGGTCTTCTATGTTTACATAATAACTTACCATTCTAGAAGTCAGAGAACTGTTTTACAAAATAGTTGTTCAATTATGGTGTTTGATGGATAGCTGCTAAAAGGTATCTTTAATAGAAATTATAAATCATTGTTCTAGATTAAAATTCACTGAATGATAACTTTTAAAACATTGAGGCAGAAGGATATAAAGAATAGGAAAATTTATGCCACAATATTCAAAACCATCTTGAGGCTAAATTCAGAAATAAACTCTTACAATTTTATTACATGTTAATTTATTGCCTTGATTGTTTATGTAATGAGAAGAATCAAGTCGATGAATCAAAGCACCTTCTTTTTAAATCATTAATGAGTGTTTCCCCCTACATATCAATGAAGACAAAACAAATATATGCAGGCAACCATAAAATTTCTAAAAATAATCATTTGCAATGCAGAAAACTGCAGGGTGCTTACATTAAATGTAATTCACAAGTTGAGTCTTTAAATTTATATCCAAGAAAATCTGCAGCAGACCACGACAAATAGAGGGGAAAATCCTAGATTAAAATATTTCTAAATTATAAAAGAGGACCTAGGATTCAAAGAAGATGAATGTATTAATCTGAATGTTTAGCATCTCCTTGAAATAAAGATATTATCAAAGATTCTTGGATGCTGGAATAACATGAGTGAAAATATGTATAAATATATAAATGAAACGGAAGCATGTCTTGCCTTTGGGATTCTGATTTAGTTAGTGGAATATTCTGTGCTCAGTCTTCCAATCAGCATAAATAATAGTATTCAGTAAAGCCAGGAATGCTTTGAATTTTACATTTTTTACGGGCTGAGTTTTCTATTATTCATAATCCTATTTATATCGGGTATCTGAGGAAGCTCTGCTATAAGTTTCGTCCTGATCATAAAATAAAGCCACCATGAATTTTGGCACAGTGAGAATAGTATGACAATGTCTGAGGTTCAATATGATAGAGAAAGAATTGAGGAAATATATCCAGCACCAAAATGTGTTATAGTAAGTATATATATATATAATGGTTCTAATTGGTGCCTTCCATTTCCATATTAAGGCACATGGCTCTAAAGAAAATCATTTGCAGAGCTTAATTTATATGACAGACATGTAGCTAAATGTCAATTCTGTTCTCTAATTTTATGATACAGCATGTGAGGTTTTGAAATCAAAGCTAGTCTGGTTGCCAAGGTTACCATGATAACACTCATGCCATGGAACACATACTAGTTACTATCCAGATGACCTGTAAACAAGTACAGACAGGACCTTGGGGGCTGGAAAAAATGGAATCTTGTGATGATAGTAGCACAATGCCATCACACAGCACAGGTCCGGAGGGCCCAACTTCTAACTATGTCACGTCAATATCGAAATGCACGAAATGCCATTGGAAAGCTAGAAAGATAATTCGATGTTCTGTAAATATTTTGCCTCGAAATAACGATTTAAAGAAAAGAGGTTGTACTGAGAGCAACACTACTTGTAAAAATAAAATAACTTACTGAATCAAAATTCTATCTGTATCCTGGAATGAAGTTCTTCTTTTTCCTTTTGTGTTAACCTTTATGTGCTATGAGAATCTGTCCCCATTATTTGACATTGAAAGCAGTTAAAAAATAAGATCATGTTTTTTGATCAAGAGACATTTAAACAAGTACCAATCTGCCTAAATGTCTTTTGTTTAACCCTTGTTGATTTAGATACAAATACAAGTTAAGAAAACATTATAGACATATTATACAGAATTCTATTGTTAAGGTCTGACATATGAATATATTAATGGTACCCTAAACTCAATTTTAACCAAAAGGCTGAGAATTAATGGACGCAATGATAGAGCTATAGGAAGATGCTGCTTGAACACATTTCTCCTCACCAATATTCTTTTCTGATTCCTAATTCTCAATACATCAGTATTCTCTGTGATAAAAACATGTATACAATTAAGTGACTATTCTGGGAACACCATTTATTCACTCCAGATTTTGAGCATTTTTTTTTTTTTTTTACCTAGTCAAAGAAGGCACAGGACCTGTAGCTAATAATATCTCCAGCTTTAGGCAGAATTCCAAGGAACTAGAGATATTAAATAATTTTTAATCAAAACATTCATTCTCACGCGGAGACTGTTCAATGTCTGACATAAACTCGTGTTTAAAAATGCCATTCCTATGAAAGATAAGAAGAAAAAGGCAAGTTATAGCATTTCTACTTCTATGGCTCTGTTAGTTTTTTTTACTTTGTAGAGAGTTTCAAAATAATTGGGAGCGAGGAGCGTGATGAGGACATTCTCACATACTAGGCAGTAGGGTTAGTCTAGAAATGACCTCAGGCATCCTATTTTAGCTGTAAAAAGAATCCAATAGGATTTAAATGGAATCCTGAGGCTATTTGGATAGAAAGCATAAGAATTTGAGAATGCAAAGTACAGGATAGACAAGAGTCTAAACTCCAGAACTTGAATGTTGACAAGGGCTAGGAAGAAGTTTGGAATGTTTATTTTATTTATTTTTATTACAATAATTTTTTGACTGGACTAAACAGCTTTATTAGAGAAAACCAGAATTACAAAGGACTTAAGGGTGTCTGGTCTTAGTTGCTTGCCTATGGAATATTTACTTTTTCAGGGAAAATATGATTGCTTCTTCCTAAGTGGAAAATATCAATACAAAAGTTTCACTTGGGTACTAACACATCAGATGATGTCCATGAAATAATGTTTTGATTAGTTAAGTAAAAAACAATCCAAAGTAAATGGATGTGTTGAAACAGTTGGGAATCTCCAGTTTCACAGAGTGGGAGTGGATCGGAGAGCCCCAGTCATCCAAAAATGCTTGAGCCGATAAAGCCAACCTCAGTTGCATCAGTTTTACTTCAGATATTAAACAAACAAAAAAGCATATTTTCCAGTTATCTTTCAAGGGGAACACTGGCCAAAGGCAGCATGGGAAAGACTGGCAAAGATATTTGGATAGCATAAGGAATGCATGCAATGCTGGGACAAATCTTTGTCCGAGGATTAAAGAAAAAAAATCTGAAAAAAGTGCATCTTACCCACATTATTTTGGCCCGAACTAAAATGTGAGCAGCAAATACCACACATGTTCTCAAAACCTGTCTTTACAATGTCTGAAGTCAAATATAGCAAAGTTGGTGGGAAAAGATCGGAGAAGCAACCAGAAGTGAAACTGTCTCTCCGATCTGAAATACCAAATTCATCCTTTGAAGAAGCAGTTGAAAAGTTTAGATCATCAGCATCAAGCTTTTATTGTTAGGAATATGTTTGCTAAGTTCTTTCCTAGTGCAAAAGTGCTCTCTGTCTTCTTAGTTTATCTTCCCTTTCCTAGTCCCATCTACTTGGTTACCGTTGTCCAGCTGAGGAGCTGTGGGCCTTGGGTTTTCTTATTTGGTTAAGCGAAAGTATAATTCTGAACTTACCGTCTATCTAGGAGCATCAGATCGGGTCAACCTGATGGGCAGTGTGAAGAACAACAGATGTCACCTGGTCCTTCAGAGAGCTGTGAGTGGGACAGCCCAGTACCCTTCTCCAGTGTACCCAGTTCTGGTTGGGTGTCTTGCTGTACTAACACTTGAGGACCAAGAATAAGCCAACAATTACATTTACCTGAGTTCTGCTTGGATGTATCCCCTTTTTAACGTGCATTCGTACTTTTCATTCTTTTGTTCTATGGCAGGATCCCACCTTTTATGTGTCATCACTAGCTATTATTATTTATTTTTTAAGGAGCGACTACTATATCCTTTATATTAGTAGAGATCATGGTCACATTTTAATGGGCTTCTTTTCTTTTTCTATGTGCACAAGTCCCCCTCTTACAAAGATTCAAGCAGGAGACCCTGACCTCCACCTTTGGGGCTTCAAGCTTCCTTTTCCTTGCTGATGACTGATGAGGTGGGCTCTTTACAGAGACATTTTCAAAACATTCATATCGACAACACACCTTTCATGCATATAGTCTGACAGTGCTATGCAAACACACAGATCAAAACAGCACAAAACAGCTGGGGAGCATGGCAGAGAAAAGGAATGTGTAACGAGTGGCTTTGGAAAATTTTAGTAGGGGAGCAGCCCAGTGTGTATGAGATGCAGAGGGAGTTGTCAGTGATGGTGCACATAACCACCCGGAGATGAATGGCCGTGTAAGCTCATACTCATGGAGGATGGAGAGGCCTGTGGAAGAGCGCCTGGCAGGGGGTCTGGGACAACAGGGCAGAACCATGCAGCGCCCTGGGTGTGAGCAGAGAAATCAAGTCAATACTTTACCAATAGCATGAGGCTTCTTAAGTACAGATGTTATGTGGGGAAAACTGTCAAAACATCCTGAAATATATCCAGATTTGGGAGTGATTAGCATGCGCAACTATTTTTTCCAAGCCCATAACTGTATGTTTAGTAGGAAGCAACATCTTAAACCAGTCTTCCACCACCCTCTGACAATGGAATCACAGCAATGCACGCTCTTACGTGTGGGAAAGCCGCATCAACAGCCCACCAATGCCGCCAAACCCTAAGATACGTAACACTTGAATCTTGAGAACCGTTGGTTCGACCTCCATAGCATAATGTCACAGGGGGCAACGGCCCTGCCACGGAAGGCTGTGGGTTATCATCCAACGGAATCAGGCTGTTTTTCACGCAGCATTCCATTTTCTATGCTTGGTGAACTATGCTCCCTTTCGTATATTCTTCCATCTCACACAATCATCAGAAGTTGGATGCATGCGAAATCGAGCGGAGCACAATTAATTTGTTAAAAGAAATAGTTTAAATGATCTCATTGAACTCCTGGTCAATGAACACAAGAAGCATTGGCAGAAAGAAGGCTTAACAGGAGGAGGTGAAATTGTGGTGATAAATTCCCTCCCAGCTCCACCTGGAGTTCTCCTCTTTGGCATTCCTTGAAGCTGAATCACAGAGAACTTCCTTCCTATGCATTTCACCTTTTCTCCTGAGGGCAAGGCTAGCTCTGTCGATATAAGAAAACCTCAGTGTCAGGTAGCATGCCAGATGGGGGAGTCTCTAGGATTCAACTCCCTGACTCTTCTGAGACCAAACTGTGTAGTAAACCAGCAAGATCATTCGACCCCAATGAGAAGGGGACTTTACCCAGAACTCTTGGCAATCCTCTTGGAATCAGTAAAGGCACCACTTATCTAATACCAATAAGCAATCATCTAATCATTTATTCCAGAAATAGTAACGGATAACCTACATGTACCAGGCATTCTTCTAGACATTGGGGACAGAGCATTTAATCAGTGAGTGACACAAACCACTGTCTTCACCATGTTTACATTCTAGTGGAGGACAGAGACAATAAAGAAGCAAATATGTAGAATAATAGTATGCTAGGGTAGTGACAAGCGCTAATCATAAAATAAAGCAGGGAAAGGGGATAGAATATTGGGGAGAAGTTGCTGTGGAAAACGAGGTGACCAGGGAGGGCCTCACCGGGAAAATGACGTTTCAGTAAAGCCTGAAGGAAGGGAGGGAGCCAATGTGTATCTCGGGGAGGAATACTACAAAGGAGCAAACGGCTAGTGCAAAGGCCCTGAGGCAGGTGCATGCCTAGAACGTCTTCCTGAAGGAAGAGGTCATGTTGCTGGAACAGAATAGTGAGGGAAAAAGCAGAAGAAATGGAAGTTTTTGAGCAGAATGCAATGATATAATTTATATTTTAATAGGATCACTCCACTGCTCTAATGAGAACTGAGTAAACTGGGGTGGCGGATGGCAGCAGGAGCAGGGTGGTGGGGAGTCAGCAGATAGGGAGGGAAAGGCAGACGGAAGCAAGGGACCAGGAAGAGGCGATAATCCCAAGAGAGACGATGGAGACTCTGCTTGGCCTAGGAGGGGTACAGTGCAGGTGGCAAGTGACCACACTCTGTGTACACACGATGAGGGTAGAGACAGCAGGGTTTGCTGACGATGTGGGATGTGGATGCGGGCATGATCCAGACAGGTCAAGAACGATGCTAGATATTTTGGCCTGAGTGATTCTTTCTTCCCTGTTCCTGAAACTGACGCTCCTTTAGTTCGGCATTGTTAACACTGAGCTGTAATTATTTATGTTGCTGTCTTTCCCACTGCACTATGGGGTCGTTGTCAGGGATTTTGTCTTGTTTCTATTAGTTTCTCTCCCATTGTAAACAACACAGTGTTTGTAACAAAAGGGGACCTCAACTGATGTTTATTAAATAAAAAGGCCTTATAGATATTGGAATGTGAAAGCTGCAGATACAAATATGTCTGCAGATGTGAAGTCTAAAAGAAATGAATTTAGGCTTAAAATCAGTTAGTTAGGGAAGCAGTTGGAGTTTTAATAAAGAGTGAAAATAGAATGTGAGCCATTATGTTTTTTTCCAGACTATTATTGCTGAAAGACAGCCATATAATGTCTCTGGTATATAGCAGAGGTTAACCAGTTAATATATATAAATTATTTGAATTGGTCTATTAATAAAAAATTCATTTACCCCTTTTAAAACACCTGAATAATAATGGATTAATGATTTCTTCTAGGAATTAGATTATTAATATCTCCAGAAGCAAAGGAAACGTAGAGAAACGGACAAGTGACTTTCATGACTAATTCTAGGTAAGTTACAACAGAACTAAGGCTTAAGGAAACCCTCTACGTCACAGACCATCTTGCTTTTTCAAAAACACACAAAGCAAACGAGCAAAAATCACTAAAAAGATAAGCAAGGTGATCAATTTAGAAGAGAATTCGTTAATGTGCTTTATCTTTCTGCAGTTCAGAACTTTGTCCTGTTATACTTCCTAGGCTGCAGGCAGAGGCATTTTGGGGCAGAATAAAGTGGTGAGATAATTTTGGAAATCTAATCATGGCCAATATTAAAAGTTATTGGTAGGATTGTTGCTAAGATTCACTGAGAAAAGTATCTGTGAAAGCGTTCTATAAATTGCAAAGTATGGTTAATTATATCTGTCAGACAAATATAATTGGGGGTTCCAAAATCACCAAGGATGTATCGTGTAAGCTGAAGCTAATAAGAATGGCAGAACATTTCATCAAGAGACCTTTTCCTTCTGGCTTACCAGCTGCATCCTTTATTGATAATGGAATTGCTGAAAGGTAAGTAATAGAATTATCCACTGAAGACACTGTGGAATTACTTAAGTCTCTTTCTTCGTACCACCTAATTTAAAAGGGAAAACTGTATGGGCTGAAATACATTTCTTCATCTGAAAGTTGCAGTACAGAAACATCACAAAGTGATGTTTTGTCTTCTTCCATGATGAAAAGTCAATATGCTTGGCTATATTTGACCCAACTTGTCAAACTTGCTGTTATTAAGTAGTAATAGGGAAAAAAAACATAAAAGGCAGGCAGAACACACTACGCTAATGCACTGAACAATGTGCATGTTCCTCATTCTCTTTGCCCATCGTGGTGGCCTCATTATTCATAGCCCTGTGGCCTCTCTCGGACCCATCGATGCTTTTCTGGGCCGAGCCGCAAAGCCCCCCAGCCGTGTGACCTGTGTTTGGGCAGCGGCCAGAATCCTTCCAGGTCCTGGCACATGGGTAAGCCTCACGCATCAGTCAAGCCCTGTTGCTATCTCACTGGGCTCTCTCGCTTTCCAGGGACGATTTCATCCTGGGGACAGGGCTGGGTCAGGCATAGGAATCTCAGCTCTTCCGAAGTTCTTTTCTTCTGGCTACAATATAAGATGTACTGATTCATAGCAGGGAGGGCAGCGTGGCACAGGAGACTGAGGGTGGCCCAGAGCATGGTACAGAGGTATCTTCCGTGCGCCAGATTATTCAGCTCCACTGCAATCCTACGCTGGAGTACCTTAGTACAGAATCCACACATTTCCACCCCAGATTTAATTTTTTGAATTATTTGTATGCATTTAGTCTAATGTATTTTTGTTAGTTTTGGATGATCGCATGATAGTAATAATCGACTTTTAATTGTTCTACTGATCTTTAGGCAAATGGATTAAAAAGATATATATAACATATATAATTATTCTTAAAAATTATTCTCATAAAGATCTTGGAAATGATACCCAGAGGAGAAACAACCTATAATTGAAAAGCATTATTAATACAAATAATTTTCTGTTTAAGAATACTCATTCAAACAAGGCACTACCAAGAAAATTTACAAATCGAAAAACGGGGGGAAAACAAGAGAGCTTTTGAGGGTGTGGCTGAGTGCACCTTTTCTCCTGGCTTCACAGCTCAGCTTTCTGTTTGCTAGTTCATTCAGGAGAGGTTAAGAACGGTGTTTTCCATCTTCACCACCTTCAGCTTGGTACAGCATTTGTTATTCTTACTATAAAAGCATACATATAAAATTCAACCTAGTAAAATATAATAATTGGGAGTTTGTTATATTTCCTTGCCAGTGCCTTAGAAGATCCTGGTATATATGAGAGATCTATCAATAGACTCATTCACTCGTTCAACTAACATTTATCAAGCTCCTATTATGTACCAGGCCCAGGGACTCAGGATATAGACTAGAGAGACAAAATCTCTATCGTAAAGAGCCTGGGAATAATAGGATGAGGGGAGCAGGCAAACATTAAGGAGCCAATTTTCACACAACACAGTCACTGCTACAGTAGAGATCTGCAAGGTGCTCCACGGGAACTTAGGCGAGAGACACTGCACCTGGATTCCAGCGGTGACAGCGAGGGTGGGAAGAATGTACGGAGGACTTCTGGGAGTATGTGGCACTTGTTCTAATTTGTAGAATATAAGCAGTGATTAGCTAGTTTAAGAATAGGTATGGTGAGGGCCTAATTTCTATGGGGACATAATGTGTGTTTTGGGGCCTAGAGGGTGCAGGGGACATAGAACTATAAATATTTTGTTGTATCTGGAGCAAGAGATGAGGCTGGAAGCGCAGGCTGGGACTCAACTCGGAGAAACCAACAATAGTGGAGTCTCATGCCTACGGTGTAGCTGCCAACCAAGTGAGAGGACACACCCAATCACTTAACTCTGCACCCAACTCCCAGCCAGGTGACTGAGTACAAAATGGGGGTCCTTTGCATACTCCCAGAGGTCACCACCACACTCTCCAGTTCCAGAATGAACAAACTACAAAAGAGAAAATTGTTACTATTTGACACAGAAATGGAAAACTTTCACAGAACTTGGTGTTCTCTATTTGGCCATCACAAGGTATGTGGTGAAATGTTTCTCTTAGAAAAAGATCTAAACTTAACCACAGCCAAAGAAACAGGCCACATGGTCAGACTACGACCCACTGGGCTGAGGGTTGTCTCTCTGACAATAGGGAAGCAGGGTGATTTTGTGTCACAGCATGACAGTGTCCCATCATTAGCTTTGAGATTCTATAAATATCTCATTTCTCATATTAAGCTATTAAGGATCTGGTTCCATTTTCTAAGTTCACATAAATGATTTATGTTTTCAACGAGAACTAACTTAAAGTTCCATAAATAATTAAAACATAGCTAGTCTAACATGCAAGCTTTCCTCACATATCATAGATTACTTTGAACATAAAGATATCTCTCTTCTTGAAACAATTTTATTAAGATATAATTGAAATACACCGAAATTGCATATGTATTGTATTTAACTTGATTAGCTTTGCCACACGCAGTCCTCCTGAAACCATCATCACAATCGAGATAACAAACATTTCTATCACCCACAAAGTTTCCCTGTGTCCCTTTGTGTCCCCCCATCCTCTCCTCTAGGCAAACAATGATCTATTTTCTGTCACTGTGGATTAGACTGTGTTTTATAGGATTTTATAGAAATGGAATCACACAGTATGGGCTCCTTTTTATGCACGGCATCCCTCAGCCAAAAGCTCTCTTTCTAATTGTCAAGGATTCTTTCCTTTTGGCTGAGGTTTGGTAAAGAGCATCGTGATGATCCCAGGACAGTGTTTACCCAAGTGTGGCCTGAGCCCCGCCCGCTCCATGATCACCCAGGGCCTGGCTAAAATTGGCCGATCCGCCTAACCCCAGCGCTCTTACCTCAGAATATCCGCTATGCTGAGGCTTTCTCAAGCATGAAAGCTGACAGTTTCCATCTAACCTCTTAGGGAACAACTATTTCTGTCCCTTGGTTTCAAATCGCTGCTTTTCTTATGTCCTTCCATTTTTTTTTATAACCTGAGCAATTTTTAGTTCTTTTTGTTACAGCAGCACGCAGGACATACGCTGCAATCATCTTCCTAGACCTTTTGGTGCCACACATTTAAAAGTGTGGGTTTGAATTACTTTTCCATAAAGTACACGCATGACTCACTTTCTTCCCTTTGCTGCTTTGCTATCCATTTATAAAGTTTAACATCAGGGCTAGGACTTGGGTGAAGAAAACAAAGCACTTGCCTCAAGTGCAAAATGTAAGGAGGTATCAAAAAAAAAAGTTCCGTAATCCAGATGAATAATATTTAAAAAAAAATCAAAATTAAGGCAAAAAAATCCATGAAAGACAAAATATCAACATTTTAAATAAAGTCAGGATCGGTAACAGTGTCATACTGAGTCTGAGGTAGAAGGGAAGAAACCAGTAATAGTGATCCTATCTTTTAAAAATTATTATTATTTCTTTACATTTTATGCTCAAGGTAAGTGACTTACCAAGTTCCCTGGTCCTTCCCCACTTGACATTTTTCACTGTACTACAGGCTGTTTTCCATCTTGAAATCATCATTAGAATGCTACTTCTGGCCCAGTGTTTAGACTTTGCTAAGAATAATGTGAGCTAACTCAAAATATTCTATCTAGATACATTCATTGTTCCTTCCTTTTTCCCTTGCCATAAACCACAAGCACAGGTAATCCTAGGCAAAGACACAAACACCAGTCACCGTGGTCCTGAATTTTTTAAAGGGTCTCAACCAAGCATTCAGGATGGGGCGTGTCCATGTTGTGTCTGATTGCGTGTGCCTTCAACATGAAACTAGACTCATCTTATCTAAGCAGATACCCAGAAACCACGGCTCTGATTAACGTTATCATCTGCAACACGCACTGCATTTCTTATAGGAACTAACAATATTTGAGAAAAATAAACGTGTATTAATAGACTATATAATAAATGCTTTCCAATTGGACTGAAAATATGTTGAGGAACTCTTGGGGATAAGGGCAAGTGCAGCGGTTCTGAATGTTTTAGTTAAATGTTTTGGGGGAAACATGCCAAACAAATTACTCAAGATTCCTATTCACTCTCAAACAGTTTGCTTGGATGTGTCACTTTTACTGAAAGTGGAAGGACTCATGTTTAGCTAGTTATGGATGCATATAAAGAATTGAGTTATTTGCTATAGATTGAAGAATTTAAGAGGGGCACTGGAATATTGGAGCTGGAGACAGATAGTGAGTGCTGGTCTACAGGGTCCATGGGGGACCGTGTAAGATTTAGACTGTACCACGGGGAAATTTAAAGTAAGTTTGTCATCCGTCACCATCACCAGCCATAACAGCATGGTGGAGTTGGAAGATATGGGCTTTGGAGTCAGACAGACACAAGAGGAAAGTTCAGCTCCACTCTGCCCTAGCTGTCTGACCTTGGGCCCTTTTTTGTGCCTATTCCCCCAACTGTGAAATGAGCCTGCTTCGCAGACTTACCTACCACAAGTGCAAAGCAGGACAGGATACGTGGTGCACCTAGCACAGGCCTGGCTCATGGGGCACTTTGATTAAATTGCAGCTGTTGTATCACCTCTTTTGCCAACCTAGGCTTTTTGTTGTTGTTAGTTTTTAAAAAACTTAATACAAAGTTTAATTGTTAATATCACTTTGATCCATCTTCAACAGCCTAGAAACAGAATAGTCTGAAGTTTCATTGTGCTGGTTTAAGAAATCCATTTTGTATAGAAATACTGTTATGTTAAATCCCCTAGAGTTTAAAACTTTATAATCAAATCACTTTAGCTTAAAGAAAACTTTTTAAGTCTTGCACAATATCCTGCAAAGGACTATTTTATGATGTATATCAATAAAACTCAACCCCACCTTCTCCGATAATAAAAAAATGTTTTTTGAACTGTTACTTTTTAAGTGATGTAGAAGTCTTTATTAAGTGTCTGAAAGTTATCTGACCCTCAGACAGATCAACAGAGGAGGTTTTCAGGAAAACAGAACAATCAAATCTGTAATTATTTACATATGTGTGACTAGCGGAGAGGGACTGAGCGACCCGGACGCCCCGTTAAAGGCAGAGCCCATCGTACTTGTCCACATTTTCAGTGCCAAGTATCTAAGTGTAAATATTTCCTTCTTATAAGGGTTCCAGGGGACAACTCTTGAGTGATATCCCTTTAAGAAGAGGCTCTTCCTTGCCAAAAAAGAGCAGCTGATCACAGTCACTGTTGCTATGTATGGTTTTGTTCCTGACATTTTAAAAGATCCAGAAAAGAGCTTCAAAAGTTCATCCAAAAGTGGATAGAAAGTAGGTGGTGGGAAGAAAGACCATGAGAGAGCTGGCATCATTCACTTCAGATAAGAGAGGGTCTGACAGGTTTCAAATGCATGACGGGTTACGATGCTGACGCTACTCTGTTCCCTTCATCTCCATGGAATACAAGGGCTCCTACTGACACTTTTTCTTAGATGGGCGGATGATTTCCCTTCCTGAAGAAAAGGGGTCAACCAGATGACCTTTTGAGATCTTCTGGTTCTAAGTCTTTGCACAAATATGGAAGAGCAAATAGAAACCCTTTCCTGAAGCTCACCAATGTGGGGTAATTTTCGGTTATATCCTATTTAAAATGAGGTTGAGGCAGCTTGGCACAGTGGAAAGAGAAGGAGCCAGCAGGAAGGCAGAGCGAGGTTTGAATCTGCCCCTGAATCTCACCACTGGGCAAGTCATGGTGGTAAAAGAACTCAACTCTACTCAATTGTAGGATGAAGATACCCTCTTCCTCCTAGGGTTCCTGAAAGGGTTAACTCATGCTGGCAAATCACTTAATACACTGACTGGCACATAGTAGGTCTTTGATAAATTGGAGCAATTATTGTAGTTAGCTGAAAACATGGGCTGAATAGTGGCCTTTAAATCATGAGGAGAGCAACGGCTTTCTGGTTATAGTTACACCACACCAGGAAACTTGCAAATTCAAGTTGGCAGACTGCCTTCCACTGACACTCCCTTGACCCACGGAATCCACTCTGCAAGCTAGAGTTTGTCTCTGCCAAAAAATGTTTGAGGGAGCAACTTATTAACCATCTTTTTGCTAAGAAACAAAGGAAACCGAAGGAAAGGTCTAAGACATCTTAGTATAAATCTGGTTTCTCTCATTGTCACCATAAGATTCAAGTTAATTATTTGAGAAAGGTTTCAAATATACTTCCAAGGATAGGGAATATATTCCACATGCCTAAAAGTTATGTCTGTGCACATCCCACTGACTTGTAATTCATACCAAGTACAATAAAAACATCAGTCAAAAAAAAAAAAAACAGGTTTGCAAATCGAACCAATTGTCAGAAACTGTAATTAGGATTTTTCTCCTTTACAAATGATAGAAAGCTAAAAATGGAAGTCAATAAGAAATTAAGCAGCTCTCGGAGCAAGGAAATACACTGGTCAGAGCCCTATACTGAATAAAAGAATTACTGCCATCAGATTTTTCCAAAAAACATAACTTTTTGGTACAGCACCAATGTGGTATCATATATTTAGCATTTATAGAAAGATGCTGGAGTCCGAGAGAGAGTACTCTGGTTTTTGTTCTTCACTAGAGGTGGGGGCCGCGGCAGGACACCCAGAGGCTGAGGAGAGCTGGGAGAGACAGAGGAAATACAAACACGCACACAAAGTGAGGGTACAAGGAGAATGTGGCCAGAAACACAGGAGCGTTTCCTGAAGCCCCTCTGTGTCGCCAGAGGATCAAAATAGGCTTGGGGAGCACTTCCTGTTTCCATCAAAGGGGGAGTGGGTTACAGTTGACAGAACCAAACATTACAGACAAGAGAGCAAGAACAATGCACTTTGAGCCAATGGAGCCACAGGAAAGAGCAGCTTATTTTTGTTGGGAGGGAAAAAACACAGGCATGACGAGTTGTAAAATGACTCCAGCTACGTCAGGGAGCTGGCCGAGGCCCAGTGTACATTTACGAAGGCCATCGCACCATTACATAAATGCTAAGCAGGAATCTCACATGATAATGAAGCAGTCCTTCTGTTACTACAATGCAAGTTTTACGTTGTTAAAATTTGTTGTTAAAAGTCATTGTTTCAAATGCGTACATTTCAAGTGGCAACAAACCACTGAGCTGTTGAAATATTTGTCAAGCCCTTCCAATGACACCTTTTTTAGAAGTGGGGATACAAAAAGTCCTTTGGAATCTATTGCCTCTAGTGTTACATGGCTTAAAGTCATCATTTTAAAATCATGCTTCCTTAAAACCACAGATATTATAAGCCTGACTGCATGGTATTGACAAGTAGTTTCATTTATGATTATTTTTATATGTAGAATACTTGGGCAAAAGATAACACCAAAATGGCAACTAAGATAATAATCAAGAACATCATGAAAAGAAAGAAAACCCCAGGAAATTTAAGGAGAGAAAAGTATCTATGATGCTAGATATTAAGTTCAAAAGTCCTTGTTACTGAGGGGACATTGTTTTACTTCCATATGCATTTTTCTGAGTCCCCTTGAAAAAAACTGGTCTAAATCACAGATTCTTTCAGTGTGCAAACTACTTCCCAGGAACAGGGCAAAACCCTTTCAGCAGTTTACTCAGTATTTTAGACCACTTGGATAAATGCCAATAAAAGTCTGTATAGGGAGCTAGTGGCTTGAAGAAATAGAAGCACTTTGAGAAATGCTTACCTCCATACCAAGGAGTAACTCATATGCTTGGAGTATCTAACCAATCCACACGAGTCAGGTAATATGATGTTTGGACAACTAAGCCATGGCATCTAAATTTCAAACTTAAATGAAATGTGTTCACTTACAATTAAGCAGTTAAAAAAAAGCCTCTGCTTACCCAGATTTTAATAGCTATAACCCTTTCACTGAGAGAGACTTTAAGTTATGGTGAAAAGGAGAAGTTGCTAAATATTTTAAGGCACCGTTGACCATGCTCCTACCCATATTATTGTCCTTCTAGATTAATCTTTCTATGACTGGATTTTTACTTCTTCTTTTTTTTTTTTTAATAAAAATAGACATTAGTGCTTCAGTTCATTTTGAAAACATCCCTTGTAAAGGGCTTCAGAGATATTTTTCTTTCTTTTAAGAAATGACCTTCAAATAAAAATAATAGACTTTTCAGATAACACAAAGCACAAAGCACAAAGCAAATAACAGTAGACGCTGCTAATATGGTCATGAAGAGACCAAAGAGACCTTCTGAAGTAGGGTGGCCAAGTGCTAAAATAACTTAAAACATTCTAACAGAAGGCAAATGAAGTATCATTCAGGAAACCAGCAATCAAAGCAGCCCAAGGCTAGAGGGCATTACAAAATCCTCATCTAGCAAACTTTCCAGCTTAACTAGCACTGTTTGTTTTAAACAAGGATCTTTTTTCAGTGGCAAGACAGGCTCTGATTTTTTTTGACATCAGGAAACCATACCGTTTCTTTCTTTCTTTTTTCTTTTCTTAGACACAGTGCAAAACCCAACACATTTCAAGGCCATATGATGCGGTTTTTGTTGATTTGTGGACCGGTTGTTGGTTTTGAAAAGGAAATTGTACTCAAGCTGAACTGTGTGCACTGGTCTTGGTTTACCTGCCATATGCAAAACGTCTGTCTTTGTGATGATCGCCAAAAGTGTCCCAAAGCCTTAGAGAAACGCTCACTTCATCAACGACATCCCGGGAACGTTCCAAGACCTGCAGGAGAGAGCGAGCATCCGTGTTAAATCAGAGGCTCCCCAGGAGAGAACATCCAGTTAACACCCTTCAATGCCCTTGACTCACTTGCGTTTAATTTCCGTTTTCCATGTAACGGGACTTAAGCTAAGTCCTAATTCTCTTCCTGGAATCACATGACTCGAACCCTCATGCAGGATGCCAGAGCCACACTCCCAAGTTTGCATTTTGCTTTTGTTTTCTCTTTGGGTACTAAAAAGCTTAGTTTTGTTTTGAATGTCAAATTTACCCACCTCCTCCTTTTTCAAACATTGACTGGGCCAACAGCAATGATATGCCTTAAGAATTCTGAAGACACTCTGTACATCTTACCTCCTGGCAGACACGGTACTGGTCAATCGCCCACACGGTTGGGACGTGGGTGGCCAGCAGCTGATACCGCGTGAGTGTGGTATTACACGCCCTGGCACAGATCAAGCGCGTCTTCCCCACGGCGTTGTCGCCCACGACCACACACTTGATGGTTTCAACGTTGGGTCTTTCGTAGTCCATGTCAGTTTCCATTTATAAAACTCTGTAAGGAGAGAGTAGATACCACACTAAAGACACTGAGGCTTTCTAGAGCAATCGAAGATGTGAGGGGATCAGGCAGTTTTGCCTTTGTCCAGCCGTTTCTTTGGAGGTGCCCAAGCACAGGCAAGAAGTCTGGAAGTTCATACTAAACCCAATGGAAACTCAAGCTTTCTTTTTATATCTCACACAAGCACAAAAACACCAGACTGTTATTTTGACCCCAAACGGTTTATTCCAGTTAACGTGTTATTTTCTCCTTGGTTTTCTCTAAACACAACCTGCCTGTTGGAGCCCCATCCGGGCGCTGTTAGGACAGCCGGCACACATTTATAGCTCACTGGCTACTCATGTTGACCTGCTAGCAAGACCTATCACCTGTAGGGCTTACCTTTGACACTGCGGCATAAGCTGCCTTGGCAATACCAGTGTCCACACCATTGCAATCTCTCAATTACCTAGTATCTGCTGTTCAAAAGTTAGTTTTCTACAGGTTCAAAACTATTATGGTGACTTAGAGAAGAATCAAAAGTGCAGGCTGAAAGACTACCTGTCTTCAAAGAAGAGTAAACTGTAAGCTTGAATTTAATCAAATTAACTCATATTTACTCATTTCTTTAAATTAATCAAATTTATAAAAAAGGTATTCTCAAGAGGGTCCAATATAAAGATTTTTTTTTTTTTTTTTTTTTTTGAGACAGAGTCTTGCTCTGTTGCCCGGGCTAGAGTGCCATGGCATCAGCCTAGCTCACAGCAACCTCAAACTCCTGGGCTCAAGTGATCCTCCTGCCTCAGCCTCCCGAGTAGCTGGGACTACAGGCATGCGCCACCATGCCTGGCTAATTTTTATATATATATATTTTTTAGTTGTCCAGATCATTTCTTTCTAATTTTTAGTAGAAATGTGGTCTCGCTCTTGCTCAGGCTGGTCTCGAACTCCTGACCTTGAGCAATCCGCTCACCTCGGCCTCCCAGATAAAGCAAGATTTTGAAAAAAAAAATTCTCTTCTCATCTGTGTTTTCATCAAGAAATCTGGAGCATATGGCAAAGAATGATTTCACCAGGAAAGGGAGCTACTTTGGAATCTTCCTAAAACCATCCAAGAAGGTTTCAAGGTTTCTGATAAGGAGTCAAGAAGAAGAGAAAAAGCTGTTGCCAGCTTGGCGTCCTCTGGGATAGGGCCCCCCATAAACTGGGGCACAGACTGCTTACTGGCAGCAGCTGGACAGGAGACCAACCATGTATGATTTCACGATTTTAATTAATTGTAATTGCCCCTCTGAGGAAGTCTATTGTTACACTAATAAGAACAGATAGTACATTTCATCTTAGCCAGAAGGCCAAGAAGTGATGGAAGTCTTATTGTTAAACTAAGAAAACCGGTTAGACGGTCATTTTTAAAGAGTCGATAATGATTTTAAAGGCCACCGTAAAGAAACTGTTCAGAGTCGAGTCTAATACATAATTGGGAATCCATAGGTGTTTGTTTAATTCAACTGATTTGAGAAAGATGATAACTTGTATAATATGAGATTAAGGGCAGAGCCAGAGAGATATAAGGAAGAATATTAAAGAGAATAGTTCTTCACAGTTAGGACTATTCGAACATGGACTTGTCTCAGAAAGTGAAGGGTGTGGAATTGTCGACTGTAACGCCGTCACCGGAGGTGTTAAACCCGAGGCTGGAGAATGATTTGGCAGGAACGGAGTGTAGTGATTCAAGGAACAGATGTGTGGTTAGGGTAGGATTTGATCTGTAGTTCCTGCACCGTGGAGAGGCTTAAAATAGACAGATACCTGTCCTCCACCTGGCAAATGCTGATTCTGAACATCTTGGGCAGGGAAAGAGACTCTTAAAAATCTCCAGTTCTGATGATCAGTCACGTGTGGTGATATTAAAATTAATCTCTTTAAAATATAGTTTTAAAATTCTATGGTTTTATTAGTTCCCTGTTTAATAGTATAATGTGGCTGGGCATGGTGGCTCATGCCTGTAATTCCAGCACTTTTGAAGGCCAATGTGGGAGGATCTCTTGAGGCCAGCAGTTCAAGACCAGCCTGAGCAACACCCCCATTTCTACAAAAAATGAAAAAAATTAGCTGGGCGTGGTGCCACATGCCTGTAGTCCTAGTTACTTGGGAGGCTGACGCGAGAGGACTGCTTGAGCCCAGGAGTTCAAGGTTGCAGTGAGCTGGATTGCACCAATGCACTTCAGGCTGGGTGACAGAGCTTATCTCTTAAAAAAAAAAAAAAAGTATAATGTGGCAAAGTATGAATTTGGTGTTAGATTGGTGGTTCTTAAACATATCCTAGGGAACACCTGGCAATATCTGGAGACATTTTTGGTTGTCATATAGAGGGGGAGGGGGCTTCTATGGCTTTTAGTGGGCGGAAGGCCAGAGATGCTGCTGTCAAACATACTGCAATGCACAGGACAGCCCCCCACTACAAAGAAATATCTGGCCCCCTATGTCATAGTGCTGAGGTTGAGAAACCCTCCTTTAGATGGACGGGAGTTTGAATACTAGCTCCCCTACTTTCCACTCATTTGACTTTAGGCAAACTTTGTTTGCACTTTTGGAGGCTTAGCCTCCTCATCTGTTAAATGGAAATTGTAATAATACTCATTTCCTAAGGCTGTTGTGAGGATTAAGTGAACTAATGTTTTAAGTCCCTGGTGCAGTACCTGAAACATACTGATGGTTTCAAAAATTATAATCATGATGCTGAGGACAAATGACAACAAAATTGAGTCAGGTGGAGGCTCAGAATTAGATGCAAACTCATAAATTTAATAATAACAAAGATCTGTAAAAAGGATAAAATTTGGAAGACCTAACTAAAGGACAACTCATTGAAAATTGAAGAACATAAATATAAGATGGAGCATATCTGATCTGAAGCAAAAAAGGCAGAAAAAGTTTTGGGTGAAGAGGGAGGGGCAGGGAAGGAGGTCATAGTTAACGAAAAGATAATAGAGTTGGGAAGGTGGGTTAAAAATATTTTTATGGGACATTTCTAGATTCCAGAATAAAAGTGGTTACACTTCTTAACACTCTTCGACAAGCGTCTGGTGACGACATTACCATGGCGTAGCCTAAATCAGAAAAACAGGCCCAATGTGGGAGCCTTACAACTTTGGAACTCAAAGTCTGACTATCCTAATTGGTATAAAACCTTATTGAGAGTAATTTTATTTTTCATATAGATAAATATCATAGAGAGCCAATCCCTAAAATTTGGGGAAATGTCTGGACTTAGTCAAAATTGAGATAAGACACCAAAAATATAGAACTGGTTTTTTTTGTGGGATGGCAAACTAACTCTGATAACACCTCCCTAGTGAGGAATCCCCCAAATAATTTGAATCACGACAGCACTGATGGAATAGCTGTGTAGCTTTTACAGAAGACTGCTTTGAGAGGAACAGAAGCCCTCCTAGTTTTACATTAAGGCTATGATTACAAAAACTATCATTACTCCACCTCTTTTTAGACACATTTCATGCATAGTCCTAAAAAGAATTTCTGTGTCAAAGGTGAGAATAACATCTCTGGGTCCTCTAATCCCTAGCAATCTGTAGAAGACCAGACGTGCTGAACCTTGTACAAAGGGAATAATACATAAGAAGAAATAAAAGACAGGGAAGAATTAAATATTCATAGCCCAGATCTCTTGTGGCTGATATGGAATTTCCAGGAAGCATTTGCTGAACTTCCAAATACTACAAATCTTTTATTTGGGGTAGAAAATTCTTTTGTGGTACTCTAAAAGGCATTTTTAGGATGTGAAATCAGAGCCAAGGATGTAAACTCATGCTTACATTTGTATTGTCGTAAATCAGTTGTTCGTCTGTTACACATAAACAAATAAACATTAAATTATGGCAGTAATTATAAAAATATGCAATTTTATCCTTCTCCACTTGTTACAGGCTCTAATTTATTCATATCTAGCACTCTTATGGTTGAGTGAGCTCTTAGGACCATCTGGATAATGACTGTCTGGTTTCTGATTTTTATTTACCTCAAATGAGAGTAATAAATATTATTCATTTAATGCTGTTAATAAATTCCACTGTCATAAATCCTGCTGATCTGTGTGGATACCGTTTTTCCTTTAGATACGTACCCGAGGAGACAAAGAAGGTAGAAAAGAAAAGAAAAGGTTTGAGAGAACAGGATCTGGGAACCAGCTACTACGGCCGCTCTGTCATCTCTTGACTCAAAACCGACTTGAACTTCAATCGACACTTTCATGGAATCCTCAGGACATGGGTGGTAACAGTTCAAATGTTACCTAAGGACCTTCCTCTACACCATCTAGATGTCAGAAGTGATCAGTTCATTTGAAAACTGTCAAGTGGACAAGACGAGGCGGAGGCTGGGAAGTGAAGGGTATGGTGAGGTGGTCTGGGTGCCCACCACTCACAGGGCTGACGTAGAAAAGGGTGGTCATGATTTTCAGGGTCTCCAGAATCACCTCCTCTGGTTTGATTGTCCCTTACCTGCCCCGCTAGCATCACTGTCATCTTGGGGACTTCGGGCCACTCTGCCACGTTCCCCACGCTCCTTGTCCACTCAGTGTTCTTGCTGTGCCCATGAGATAATGCATCCCACATCCCAGCCTCACAGTTTCTTCTCTTCTTCAAAGCTGGTGATCTTCACCACACTCTGCTGAGACATTCATCCTTTTGGACACGTGCTGGATATTGTTGTCATCCAGAGACATTTTATCTCTGAAATCTCAAATTTCATAGTTCCACCCTTTGCACAAAACTCTTATCTTTATAGCATGTGTTAGAAGAAATGAGGCCATTGCAGCAACTCCCATTAGGAGGTTGGATCTATTTCCCTTTCTCTTGAATTTGTGCTAAGCTTGTGACTTCTTGGCCGAAGGGAATATGGTTGAGGTGATGCTATGTGAGTTCCAGAGGCTAGACCTCGAGAGGCCCTGCAGTTCCACGGTCTTGCTGTTGGAATGCTGCCCAGAGGCTGCCACGTAAGGAAGCTGACCTAGACCAGCAGAGGATGAGGATTCACATTGAAAACAACCGAAGCAACCCCACTGATGGCTGGATAATGTGAAGCCATCTTGCATCTTCTATACCTACCAACCTTTCACCTGAATGAGCCCAGGAGAAACTAGTAAGGAACCACCTAGCCAAACCACAGAATCATGAGAAATATTAATAAATATATCATAAATAAAATCATTATTGTTTTAAGGAACTAAATTTTGAAGTGGTTTGTTATGGAGCAATAGTTAATGGAAACTCACTCATTATACCTTAGGAAAATCTCCAGAACTTTGACTTTTCCATTAAAAAAAAAAATCAGATGATATGCTCCTCTTGGGTGGGTGATCTTCTTCACTCAGAGCTGAGGGGTCATACCAACTTTTCTCTGCACCATCACCCTCAACTTCTTGCACTGCATGTGTGGCAGGCAGGTAATGGCCCTCTAAAGATATCCACTTCCTAATCCTTGGCACCTGTGAATATGTTCTGTTACATGGCATGGGGGAATTAGGATTATAGATGAAATTAAGGTTGCTAATCAGCTGACCTTAATATAAAGAAATTATCCTGGCTTATCTATGTGGGCCCAATGTCATCATGAGAGTCCTTTAAATGTGGAAGAGGCAGGCAGGAGGTCAGAGTCAGAGAGAACTAGGAAGATGCTATACTGCTGGCTTTGAAGACAGAGGAAAGGGCCACAGGCCAAGGAATGCAGGTGACCTCTAGAAGCTAGAAAAACGAAGGAAACAGAATCTCCCCTGAGTCTCCAGAAGGAACACAGCCTGCCAACACTTTAAGCCCAATGAGACCCACTTCAATCTCTAGAACTATAAGATAATAAATATGTGCTGTTTTGTGTCACTAAATTTTTGCTAATTTGTTACAGCAGCAATTGGAAACTAATATAGCATGCTGTCGCCACAAAGAATGGCTTCCTAGAATTCTAAATGTCATTTGTTACCTCAGTGCCTTCACACATACCATTCCCTCTTGCCAACCTTCCCCCATCTCTTGTCTGCCTGGCAAATTCTATTCATTTCTTAAAAGCTTATGCAGCTATCACTTCCTCTAAAAAGCTTTCCGAACTACCCCTCCTCCTCACAGATTACTTTCTACTCTGTATCAATAAATGGTTCTGGGAGAAGCAATTGTAAACAAAAATAAACACACTCACACAATTTTCCAGTATTAGTAAATCATGGAATGGTGGCTCGTGGATGTGTGTGTGTATGTGGTTATACCTTCAAAGTGCCCATCTCAAGCACTTAATGAATCATCTAGTGTTTCTCGGGTATGGCTATGTGCTAAAGTGCTTGGAATATATGTGTATACAACACCCCTTTTCTCTACAACCTTCCCTGACTACCCCTTCTGGTGCAAAGGTCCCTTAATTTAACCGTGACTCTCTCCTAGGGCCAACCATGAACAAAACAGTGACACAACCAAATGTGACTTTAGCTGCCCTGGTCCCCTCTTTAAACACCTCCCCTCCTATGGTGGCACCCCACCCCCACCTCCAGTCTTTGAGCTGATGGCCTTCATGGTATTCTAGCCTCTTCTTATGAAACAGGCTCCCAGGAAGTGCTGGGCACATCCACTCCCTTACTCACATTATGACTAGATGACCTTTAGAGTCCTGTCCCGTAATTCAGGGCACTGTGGCTGATGAAACCCAAGATGTACCTGTTTGCTCTGGACGGGAGCATTTAGAAATCAGGCTGGGTGGGCAGGAAAAATGTCCTCATTTGTCTAAGATAGCTCACTAGGGGTCTCCTAATTGTTCTGAATCACCCCCCTATTGGAATATGCTGCATCTTACATCATGTTTGCTGGTTTTTTTTTTTTTTTGGTTGTATTTGCTATTTCGATCAAGGCATGGTGAGCGGTCTGCTCAAAGTCAAAAATCTAAGGCCCATGGAAGGGCCTTTGTACCTCCTAGCTCCACTCAGCTGTTCATAGACAGCCTGAATGATGATACTGCACAGCCACAAAATTTTCTTGTTTTTTCAAAAAGCCTATGATCTGAACTTTACGAAATAATTTAGCATGGTCATTAAAAAAATATGAGTGCCACAAATTTTAGTATATTTGAAGAGTTAGCTCTGAAAGAAAAACTGGGAATTTTATATTATTGACAGAAACAAAAGGGAAATGGTAAGAGCTGCATAATAACTATAGCCAACAGCCAAGTTTCAACTGCAGATTTCATTATCCTGAGCTTTTAATCACCAGTCATAGGCAGGCGGGAGCTGTTTTATACATAAAATAAACATCTCAGCTGGAATAAAGAATGGGTCCAGAGCTGGGAAAGAGACAGTAAGGGCTAGGCTGGACTTCGCTAAATCAAAACTTCCCAGAATTACATCTCCAGGATAACACGGTCTTCGATCATTAAAACCAACAGAATTCATTATTTAAATCAACATTATTTTTTCAGTGGAATGTTTTGATTAAAAAAAGAGGTAAGTAATAGAAAGAACACTGCATAGAAGTCTAGGGATGCAAATAATGAAAGCCACCTTCTGATAACGCAGATGGATTTTTTTTAACATCCATTGTTTATCCCGCCCAGAACTCTGTGATAATGGAGACTCACACGAGATCATGCTATTTTTTGAAACTCAAGGTCAGCGGGGGAGGAGAGCCAAGAACACAAATAAACTTTCTCTTCTACCTGTCTACTGTCCTTAACAAACACTGACCTAATCAAAAAAATCAAGAACAGATCCGAAACTTAAAAGATGCATAAAGATTCCAGAGTGGACTTCAAGACCACCCCAAGTGAACTGTGTGCTAGGTTCTAGACACACTGGTCTTCTTTCTTCTGCAAATACGCCAGGGAACCTCTCCTTTGATGACTTTGCCTGCCTGTGCCATCACTTCCGCTCCAATGCCCTGTCTCGTGCCCTTAATCCACCTGCTGAAATTGTGCTCTGCGCTTGTAGGACTCAGGCAGTCTTAATTGAGGAATTATATGCTAAGCGCTCCCTGAGCAGGCCTGTAAATGTCCAGAGGTAAATAAGCCAGGGGTGGTTCTTGCTCCCAGGGACTCCACAGTCAGGTGGGGAGGAATAACTAAACAGGTAGACAAATACATAACTCACAAATTTGCTAAGTTCTTTGAAGAAATGCAAAAGGGTGTTGGGAGACAGTATCAGGGTAGGAGGCCTGCAGGACAGAGCAGAGGGCCCCTCTGGGGAGGCCCGACTTTCCTGCCATCTGGAGAAGGAGAAGGGCCTGGGGACCTGGGGAGAGGGAAGGGTAGAAAGGTAGGTAGGAGCCAGATCACACACGGCCTTTGAGGCCATGGTCTCACTTGCATTTTATTCTGAATGCAGTGAGAAGCCACCGAAGTGTTTAGGCAGAGGTGTGAGAGGTTCTGATTTGCTTTATAAAAGTATCACCGACATCACTGAGACTGCGGTGTGTACGGAGAGCGTGTTGTAGGGGAAGATGAGCTATGGCAGAAGGACTGGTTGGGAAGCTCCTAAGTTCTCCAAGAGAGAAAAGGATGTTGGCTCCGACCAGGGCAGAATCAGCAGAGATGGAGCAAAGCAGACAGATTCAAGTTACATTTTGGAAGGAGATGCACTTAAAACATCCTTCCTTTATACCATCTCCCAGGGTGCTTATCAAATTCTGATTTATAATACAGATTATTGTGTTTATACGTATTCCACTTCCACCCCACCGAGATTATAAATTCTTGGCAACAGAAAATGTTATTCATCTTTAAATCCTCAAATCTTTTCACAGTGGCCGGCCCATATGAGGCTTTCAATAAATGTGGGATTGAATATAAAAATACAGCCACTCCACCTTTGTTAGGAACCCTCTACTTGGGGCTATCTCTGGTGACTGATCATTGAGCCCCATGGCCTCGAAAGCAGCAGCATGTGGCTAAGCCTGCAGTCGGCGAGAGGAACACCTTGAGGGACATCTGTGTGGCCCGCCACAAGAGCAGTGTTTGACAGATGGCATCGCACCCACCATTGCTCCCCAGCGGGAAGAGCATCAGTAACCATGGGAACCACCAGGGCCCTAGGACCATGCCCCTCCACCCAGTGGGAAGGCAGGCTGGCGGGAGGACAGCCCCAGTGTATGCAGGCAGGAGGGGCTCAGGGCTGTACTTGATTTAGAGAACTAACAGAACGTGATCTTTTATTGTGCTCTAGTTTCTAGAGCCAATCTATAGCTCTTAATAATATTTACATATAAGGATCTCATAAAGTTCTCATCCACGTGTAGACTTTAACATTCTTCTAATTCAAGAGATTCTCAACCACTTTTGGCAAGTCACCTCTTGGCTGGAAGAGAAAGAGAAAAGAGAAGCACCTGTACCCACGACATCTGGAGAAAGATTTATAACTAATCTGAAAATGAGTCTTGAATAAAGGAATTCAGTCTATGCCTAAAAGAGCCACGTCACAAAATGCAATTAGCTGGTCTTCCAGGCAAGACAGCAATGGGAGCACCGATGCCTTGGACCCCCTACCAGTGGCGCACTGAAATTAGCCTTATTCTACACAGACAGCAGACTCGGTAACAGGACAGAAACTACAGTAAGAAGTAACCACAGGAAGGATTTCTGCCAAATTCATATCCACGGAGCCAAGTGAGAAAGTTCACCGAAGACCAGCAGGCTGCCCATTTCCACAGGGAAAAGAACTGGCGCTGGAAGCAGGCAGGATGTTCTTTGCCACAGATGCTGTGATCTAGAGTAACAAGAGCCAGGCTGACTTGGGACGGGCTGCAAAGAGGAGGTTGTGGAGGCACCTGGAGGCCACTGTGGAACCGGCACACTGTCATCGCCATGGAGCAATCCTGATGACTGTCCCTGCTGAGGATCAACCAGGGAGAGGGAACAGAGCATGGAAAAGACTCTTTTTTTTTTTTCTTCTGTTTTTGCTTCCTCCAGCCCATTCAACCAGCTCCTCTCAGTTTTGATACTGTGACAGAAGTGACTGATCCTGTGGGGTCAATGCGAGAGAGAGTACATGAGGGATGCCCTCCCCGAGAGCATTCCACGGTCACGTTCTTCATTGTTGCCCTTATCTCACCCTGAAAGGTTCTCTTATTTCACGTCATCTTGAGTAGCTCTGCTTGTCTGCTCCAGAGCTGGGTGGTTTCCTGGAACTCTATCACAGAGCCCTGCTGCGGTCTCGGACAGAGCCTAAGGCTACCGAGGCATTTGGAATATGCTTCATCCTTTTTGGACATCCCGAATCCTTTCCATATGAATGGAGTAAACAGAGACCACTCAACGTATGATCTCATAAAAGCCCTGAAGCACAGAAATGTACAGGCAATTATCTAAAGGCATAGAGGAAAGGTCTTCCACGTAAATGGATAGGCTATAACAAACAGTGGAAGAAAAATTTTTTAAATCCATGTACTTAGTCATGTAAAGAAGATAATGCACATATGTAAACTAATAGCAGATGAGATTGTAAGTAGGTAATGGGACAAGATAGAGAAAGACCATGTACACATGAAATACAAGGCACCAAATTACAAAGCCCTGGCCACGATAAATAGCAGACTTGAAAATGTAGTCAAATTAGTGAGGTATATGTCAAGCATGAGGAGTTCTCTCTAAATACAGACAGGAGGGTCGTCTGAAAATGATGTGACAGAGGATAAGAAAGAGACTGACTGTCAGAATGCAATCTCCTGGACACTATGTGTTCCTGAGGAACGGAGGGAGCAAAATGCGATTTAATAAACAAAGAGTTCCCACTGCAGGGCGAGGAGGGAGGGGCAGAGGGAAGGAGGAGAAAAACAAAAGAGGATTCCCAACCTATGCATTTTTCGTTTAAATATCAATGGCAAAAATAAATTGTACAAAAATACCTTAAATATCTTATCAAAAAAATTTTCTAAAGCTCATGGCCAAAAGCACTCTCTATAAAGAAACAATATGGATGACCATAAACATCACCAATACACTATTGGAAGATGATTTTAAAGACACATACAGAGCCTTGAAAAAGGACATAATAATAAATTTCTGAAATGGGTAAAATTCATATTTATGTGAAGGCATAAAGCTATTTTTAGATATCAAAGACTCAGGGGGCCAAAACTCAGGTTCCCTTAAGGAAATTGCTCAAAGATACTAGCCAAAACACCCAGAGATAATTGAAAATTAAAAATTAAAAACACAGAAACAAACAAAAGGCACTGAAGCTTTAAAGAACTATGGAAACCCAAACCAATGGAAAATATGAGATCAGTCTACATAGTTATTTCAAATTTGGTTAAAAATTATACAGAAAAAATATCTGTAAAAGATAACGCAGAAGATAAAAAGAAGGGCAATTCAAAGTAAAAGTAATAATGAACCTTCATAAAACAAAAGGCACATAATAAAAACAAAGAAAACTTCAGAAATATAAGGAGAAATTCACAAAAATAACTGACACATATGGGATGAAAAATCAGAATAAATCAATGTCAGATTAAGAAAGTGAAAATGAACAACAACACGTGGAGGGTTTGAATAACAATAACAGGGTAAAATTAATAGATATCCCACATTTCTTTTAAATCTATAAAAAGAGAATGCACTTTCTTTCAAGTATTCTTGGCACATTTACAAAAGCCAACCACACACTGGGCCATAAGGACAAAAATCCCTCAAAGCATAAATTGTATCAACCAAATTCTCTGACCACAAAGAAATATGTGAAACAATTCAAAAGTTTTACAACAGCAACAAAAAATTATCCTTGGAAATTTAGAAAAATAGTATATCCATCTAAGGAAATAACTTTATAAAAGGAAAATGTTTTCAAAGCAAATATATTTACCACATCTTTATTAAGAATAAGAAAAAAATGAAAACAACTTAAATCTATGACAAGTGAGGGAATAATTAATTAAGGACTTGCTATGTGATTTTAGGCAAATTACTTAATCCATCTGAGCCTATATTTCCTTATCTGTACACTGGGGACAATTACTTCCTTCCATGGGTTGTTGTGAAGATTAAATTAGATGATGCTTGTAAAATATTTTAATCTCTATTCCTGGCATCAGGAGAATACGAGTAAGACTAATCTATTAAGATTGTCATTAGAGTTATGTTTATGATCAGTTTGCAATAATACAGAGAAATGCTAATGTTAACACTGTTAAGGGGAAAGTACAGAATAGTAATTTAAAACACAGTAGATAGAAACTACATCAAATAAATACGTGTAACCCAAATAAAACTGGGCCTCATTCACTCACATGAAGCACCATCTTAGCACAGTGACACAGCTCAGAGAAACACAAACACGACCCTTATAAAACTGTGAACGGTGTGAGTACTTAAGAATAGAGAGGTACGGTTTACAAAATGTTATCATGCATCTTGCAGCAAAACTCCTAAAAACGTCTCTTTGGAACCTTTCCTCTAGAGTTCCACCACTCATGGCAATGGCTCGAATCTGTCTTTCTGCCTTTTGGGATCCGGGATCTTTTCCCTTCTTGGGGTTTTCTTCATGCCCTCCTACAGGGCTAGCCCTAAGTCTCTGTTTGTCTTATTTGCATTCTCATCCACTGTTTCCCTCTGCCAACTAAATGGATCTTCCTTTGGAGCCGCCCTTTTCTGGGGGGGAGGATGAGTGGGTATTAATATGTGACTACTTAAAATTTAATAACTGTGTCTCTGTCTTATAATGGGAAACGACAGCAACCTCTTGGCCCTGCAACTACAATATGTGGAAAATAAACCCGAAGGAAAGACAGTAAACAGGTAACAGGTAACAGTAATTGTTGCTGAATAATGCTATAACTTGTTCCTGCCAGTTATCTACTTTTCTTTAGTTTTCAAATTTCCTACAATGCACATGTATTATTTTAAAAAAAAAATTGAGATAAAATCCACATGCCATAAAACTCACTACAGTTCAGTGGTATTTATTATATTCACAATGTTGTGCGATCATCCACTATCTAATTCCAGAACATTTCTATCACCCCCAAAAGAAACCTTGTACCCATTAGCAGTCATTCTCCATCCCCTCCCCAACTCTGCAACCACTAATCTATTAAATACTTTCTGCTTCTATGGATTTGCCTATTCTGGACTCTCCATAAAAATAGAATCTTACAATATGTGGTTTTTCGTGTCTGTCTTCTTCCACTTAGCATAATATTTTCAAGTTCATCCATGTTGTAGCTTTATCAGTACTTCATTATTTTTTACCGCTGAATAATATTCTTAGATGCATTACTTCTATGAGAGGAAAAATGTTTTAGCTTTTTAAAAAAGTCATGGATATCTAAGTATAACCTTGATTGTTAATTGTCCTAGAGTACATTGATACAATACAATAATAATAAATTATTTTTGATAATGCATAAATTGTTTTTCAAAACCGTATGTTTATAAAGCATAGTGAGTCTGCTAAAACTGTTTTTGCTTGATTCAGGCTCTCCAAAAAAAAAAAAAAAAAAAGCCAAAAAAACCTTAGGAATCCAAATGATATTTTGCTGAACATCAGACACAGAAATTGACTACATAAAAAGACAGCTGTGGATGCCCACGACACACACATGCAATTCCATTTCAAACAGAAGATGAACAATTCTTGGCTTTTAAATCTTGAGCATTCAAATGGAATACTTACGATAACTGAAATGAGCAATTTTAAAAAACTGTTTGGAAACAGAACACATGAAATATTCCATGACAGTCAATTGTAGGTAAGATATTTTAAGCTTGGATCAATTGATATAGTATAATTCAGCTTGACATTCATTAAAGAAGAAAGTAGTTCCAAATTTGTTGGTATGCATGCAGTGTATGTATCTGTGTACCTGGAAATCACAAACACATAAATATTGATGCACACTCAGTGTCCAAATTTAATATTGTAACCTTTACCTGGAAAGGCAGACTTCCACACACTTTCAGTTACAAGGGAGACATCTTGATCAAAGCTGACAGTAGCTAGTTCATATAAAGTAATGGTTCAGTGAAAACTCAAATTCTGTAAATGAAAGGCTTACCCTAAAAATTTGGAATGTTTCAACTGTACTGAGGCTGCAGTGGAGTGGTGATCAGACATGGGTACCGGTGGTGGTCTAGTTCTTGATCTAGGTGCTGGTTACTACCTATGTAGGTTCAGTTTGCAAAAATTGATCAAGCTGTACATTTGTGATTTGTACACATTTCTCTATGTGTTATATTTCAATACTTACTTAAGGTAAAAAAAAAAAAAAGAAGAAACAAAAAACCCTATGCATTTATTTTGGAGGCCCTGTAGTACTCATGTGGGTGATTCTTAGTGAAGTGCTGGATCAGGAAGCTTTGTTAAGAATAATTAAAATGTTGGTTAAGTTTTTAGAGATGTCAAAGTTCTAAGTGCTCGTTTCAGAAAACTAATAACAAGTCTGTAGGCTATAGGTGTTTAAAAATCCCTCCTCAGGAAGAAAAATCTCTACAGTGCTCTGTAGTAAGTTACTCACTGAAAACATTCTCTAAAGATGTCACTAGGTTAGCTTCTGGAGCACCACAGACTGCTTGCTGTGAGGTCTTCGGATACGATGACAATCAAGCAATTGCACTGAAACATTTACAAGACTGTAATATGTCAGTTAGGATTAGGTTATGCTCTGATTCAGACAAATGAAGAAACTTTTTTTCCAGGATTTCATAGTGAAATTAGACCACAAATGCAAAAGTGTTGGTGCACAATTAACCAGGCTTCTTAAAATCTTGTATTTTATTTGAAGTTATTGGCTAATAGCAATAAATAGCTTCTAACTAGTGTTTTCAGGACATGTTCCCATATCTTCCAACTTTAAGTAGAAATTATTACATGAAAGATTGTACAATTTTAAAAAGCAGGATGAAGAAGAACTGTTTGTGGAACTGGAAAATGATACCAATCTGGAGTGAAACTGGAAATTTTAAGTCAAAAGACTTTAAAATGCCCATAATTTTCATCCAATTATAAGATGTCTATTTATGGAAAAATAATAAAGTGTATAAACAAGATTTCATTAAAACAATGCTCATCACATCTCTATCTGTGGAAACGAAATGCAGGAAATAACTTTAGAAAGCCAGCCACAGGTGACTGGTTAAAGAAAACCTAATATATGTCCACATAATGGAAGAGTTTATAGTCATCAAAATCATATCATAGGTGTACGCTTATTGTTGCCTGAAAATGCTCATGATAAGTCTTTAAGTTTAAAAAGATTACAAAATTTACACAATGATATCACTCCTTAAAAATTATGTACCTAAATATATACAAAAAACATGAGGTAGAGATAGGCTAAAATATTAACGGGAACATCTTTTATGGAGTAGGATTTTAATCAGTTTTAATGTTTTTCTTTTTTCTTATCTATATATTTCATCTTTTCCTTAACGAACATGTGTTATTTGTGTAACAAAGAAATTTTACAAAAAAGAGGGTAAAAGGGTAGGAAAACCAGGAAATAGAACATTCCTGTGTGAGAGAGCACATTCTTCTTTCATTATGTGAAGTTAATGTCTACTCTTGACCTTCTCTCTCTGTACCTTGAGAGCTTTACGTGAAGTGCCTTTCACAGGGCAGGAAATAGGCCTGCTGTTCCCGGAAACTTCCTTTCAATCCTGAAGACATTCCACTCTTCAACAATATCATCCTGGAGTCCCTGATTACTCAGCTCCTTTTACTTATATCAATGGAACTAACAGCTCAACAGGCCCATACACGAAACAAAAAAACTACACAGCCCCTCAGCCTGGAACAGTGCAACAAGGATACATCTGCTAAACACTAGGTGCAGGAACAAGCTGATGGGAAAACATTCTCTAATCTTTTCAGATCAAGTCATGACACTGACAGATTTCGGTTGTCACATCAGGGGAGAGTTTTTGATCTACTTCAAATAAATAGAGTTTTAAAAATATTAAAATCTAAAAATTTCTAAGGGTTCTTTGTTGATTTTTGTTTGACACACACAAAAGGAAATAATTTCCCTTAGTTGAAGCCTCTTTCCAGGAGCTTTAATGATCAGCTACCAAATTTAGCTGCTGGCTGCACGTCTACCATGTCTATTATTCTCACGCTTATTGATGTGAGGCCAAATCTCTTTCCTATTTAGAGTGCACAAATGCAGATGTCTCCATGTAAGGGGGAGTTGGTGGACCTTTATTCAAAAGAGCCAGGAGAACATACTGTAACGAATGGAAGCACATGGCTTCATGGCTTGTGGTACTAAAAGTATATTCACACGAAAGAATCAATGGCTTTGGTTATATGAGAAATGAAAAACAGGAGGGGGAGTTATAGAGAAAGCATTCAAAAGATCGGCTTCTCATTAGAACCCCTGAGGGATTTGTCTTGTTTTGAACACTGCTGCCTGCACAAGAATGTTCTTGGCAGTACTATTCATAATAGCCAACAACTGGAAACGACCCATCAACAGGAGAATGGATAAAAAAATAATAAATTGAGGCCTATTCATACGATGGAATACTATACACCCCTACAAACGAATGAACTATGGCTACATACATTATGGATGAATCTCACAAATACAATACTGAAGCCAGACACAAAAGAGTACATAGTTTATAACCGCATTTACATAAAGTCCAAAGGCAGTCAAAACCAATCTACGGTATTCAGAATCATGATAGAGCTGACCTTGGTTGGATAGTGACTGGACAGGGGCGTGAGAAGGGCTTCTGGGTACTGATGGTGTTCTGTTTCTGTATTAAGGTGCTGGTTATGTGAGTGTGTTCAATCTGTGGAAATTATTTGTTATAGACTTATGACTTGTGTATTTTTCCTTATATACTTCAATAAAAATGTTTTAGGTTCAGATTCCTGGGCCCTAAAGTGGATCTACTAAAATTTTAGGCTGCAAATTCTTTGGGGCATTCCAACGTAAAGCATGGCTGAGAATACTGAATGGATATTTCCTCAATGTATCCTAGTATCTTGTGATTTTAATTTTATTTCCCTGATGATCAAATACGGTGAGCACCTTTCCATATGCTTCTTGGCCATCTGGCTGGCCAATCACTGCGCCAGATGATCTATATCCAGTGGGGTACAGGGGCCAGTCCCTACTAGCCCATGAGAATCAGCTGTTAATTTTTTAAGAATTCTATGAGCCCATTAAAATAGCACCAGTATTAAAAATTAAATTTTGTAAACTCATAGTTAAATAAATTATACTAAAACAAAGACAATACTCAAAACTCAATCACTATCTAACTTTTTACCATATTTTATTATTTACCTCTATACTTTTGAGGATATTTATGCCAATTTTATTTATATAGTGGAACTACTATATAAAGGTATGATACTGAGTCATTTCTTCCCAACTCCTCCCACATTGGCCATGGTGGGAGTATTTATACCACGGAAATCAGCAACCACTACAAATCAGGGCTTGCTTTATTGTTCTGTTGATTGTCTAGACTTAAGAAAATGATTTCAAAATGTTAATCATGCAGATGAAAGTTAAAAGTGTGCTATATGGGTAGCTGTTACACTGTGAATAGTACAGTGAAGAAATATCCTTTCAGTATTCAAGAACTATTATCTGGTTCAGCAAAGAAATCATTCGCATCATTGATGAGTGTGTACAGTTCTTACATATGCCTTGGCTGTTTCATTTTTGTCTTACTCATTAATATGAAGGAAAATATCAGCCAATGTTTATATGGGAACTATACCCCTTCCTCAGTTGTACCATAGGTTGGCCCATGGATAGTAGAGTTCCACGAAGACCAACAAAAGCATTTTGTGAGACTCAATTGGCTATATGAAATTTATAATAATGAATGTTGTATAGTTTATTATTATTTGTAAATTGTGTACTACACATTCTTTATGTCAGTAAAATTTATAACCATCTTGTATATGCCCATACATGCTCCAAGAGAGCTGGCTGATTTACCAGCCCACTGTCTACACCTCTCCCGTATTTAAGATTTCATGACTCTTTATTATGATTTAAGAAGCAATCAAACAAAATAAGGTGGTCTACTTATAGTCTACAAAGCATGAATTTCAGGATAAGATGTGGTAACAACTATACTTTAAAACCTCACTACTCCAAGTGTGGTCCTCAGACCAGCAGCGTGGGCATCCAGGAAGAGACTGCTAGAAATGCATTATCTGAGGCCTCACCCCAAAACTCCTGACTCAGAATCTGCACTTTAACAAGAAGCGTGCTCTTACTGCATGCATATTAAAGTCTGAGCACTGCTTTAAAAATAATTAACTCCTTGGTAAGAACTGAAACTTATATTTAACCTATTTGAGATCAGTCATAAGGTTAGGGACAATCTAGAAACTGGTCATTTTTAAGCTTCTAGCCCCAGTTTAGACACTTTATGGCACTGGGAAAAACACATAATTGCTACCCCTAAACTTAAAGAAAAGGACATACATTTTGCAGTATACATTTTCCTAATACTAAAAGGGAAATTGCACCACCAGGAAAATAAAGTCTATTCTAGGCCACTTGGATTATTACTAAAAAAAGAAAAACAGGTACAAGTATAAAAAAAAAAATCACAGCAGTAGCTTTCCTCCATGTATGTGATGAATAGGACGTGTTGCCAAAGACTTGGTTCTAAACGTCCAAAGCAGGGCAGCCAAATGCCACATGACAAAGTGTGGCAGCTGGGGAGAAGAGTGTGACAAAACACTTCCCAGAGATGTAATTTAGGCCAGGGTAGTTATCAAATGCTGAGGGTGAAAGGGGGAAATTTAAGTGTTTATGCTTTTCCTGCCAACAGATCAGTCAGCACCACATGACAAAGAGAAAAGACAAGACCCAGCATACCCAAAATACTCTATACTGTACTTAATTGAAATTAAGGTAGGAAAGTCTTATGTGTCTCAAAATTGAAAGCAAAAACTTTCTACTGGCAATAATATTCTCTGGAAATATTTCTTAGTTATTTGGCTGGAAATATGATAGTTGCTTTGAGATGCAGAGGTCCAGGTAGAAAACACCTTAGATGCTTAGGAACAGAGTCTGAAAGAAAATAAGAGCCACAAATCTCCAAGAGGAGCTTGGTATTATTTTGTAGCAGGAGCTGAAGCAATAAAATAATTCAATTCAAGTAAACCTTGGCAACCCTAGAGTGTGAAGAAAACGAATGCAATGGTGACTGGGCCACTGGTACTCAGAGAGACCGCTGGGCCTGTTTTTACCCAAGAAATATGATTACTATAACCATCCCTTGCAATATCAGAATTCAAGTAACTCCAGAAAATTTAGAGGCAAAATGATATGACTGCCCTAATGTGTTACAACAGTCTCCTTTGAGATACTCTAGGAAGGCTAAGAAGAGAACTAATCCTTACTGAGCACCTACTATGTGCTTTATGAATGCGATTTTATAATATCTTTATAATCCTCTCAAGGAGATGATACTTTTCCCATTATACTAGATGAGGAAAGTGAAGTCATATTTCACCTAAGTCACATAGTTAATAAAAAGCAAGGGTTTGGTCAAAATTAAAAAGCTCCAAACAGATCACTCAACAAAGACAGCTTGGAAGGGATCGGAGTATGGGTGCTACATTCTGAATAAGAGAAAAGGACTATTCTATCTCGGTGCCACTGAAGACAAGTGAGGTTACTCTGAGTACCTGTCATATTTTCACACTGCTGGAAATTCTCTTATCACCCATTTCTGGATGTGCCTTGGGTTCGGATGTATTTTGTACTTGGTAGCTGTATTTCTGGCTAAGTTGGAGGGAGGGTTTAGAAGACTTGGCACTTTTCAAGCAGTGTTATGTAATGGAATTGAGCCCTGGCTGGAAGTTGGAAGCCTGGGTTCAGCTCAGGCTGTGTCACTTATTAACCATGAGAGTGGTCGAGTTACATCTCCTCTCTCGGTGCCAGTGTTTTTCATCTACACGAGGGTGGACTACGTATCCTTAATAAGAACTTTCCTGGCTCCATGATTCAGCCCTCCTTGACTGAACTGTTTCAGATCATGACTTCCATAAAATTATATTAGAAACGACCCAAGAGTCAGCAAATTTGTCCAGGCAAAACTTCTACGTAGTTCAAGTTAAAATAAATATTAAAAAAACCTCAAACCCACAAGAATAATTATCTAACTTCTACGCTCTACCATCTGCAAGAATAACCTGGAATGAAATAAAGTGTTTTTTTTTTCCTGGGAGTTTATTTAGAATACATATATTAATATATTCAAATTCTTAGACAGACTTGGGTGCAAGTACCTTCCCAGTAGCTCTTTAGCTTAACATCTCTTCCATTTTTTGCTTTTGTGAAATTGGAATTGATGATGAATATTAGCTGTAACTTGGTTAAAGTGTCTGGCATCTAGTAGGAGCATAAATGCCAGTTATTGTTACCACAGCGGACATGAAGGGTTGGGTAACAACTCAAAGGAAATTTCTCCACAGAGGGATGGAACCTAAGATGATAATCTCATTGAGGCTGGGAACTTGCCATTCACTTGTGTCTATGCAATAAATAAACTCAGGTGCAGAATGGACAAATGTAATTGCTTCCTTCTAGACCTATTGTTGTTGTGTCTCTTCCTTTCTTTGTAAAACTTGCTAATTTGCCCTTTCGTGGACAAAGCCTGATCAGAGACATGCTGATGTATTTGAGGGCACAGCTGGAGACAGCAGTTGAAGACAGGAGTGTCTGGGACATCTGGAAAGAGCAGCAGTCATACCCACACTTCATTTTCAGTGTCTTTATTTGCCCATTTTTAAATTTCTGCCTTATGTGCACAAGGAACAAAAGGTGCCAGAAGGAGAAGGCGGTGGCTTTAATTTGTTAGTAAACTAAAAAAAAAAAAAATTCTGATGCTGACAAATATTAATAAATAACCAATCTGTAAATATCCCGTCCATTTGAGTGACTGCCTCTGTTTCCCCAAACGTTTTCTCTCCCCCCCCTTCCCACCACACACACTCTCCCACCTCCCTGTCCACATACGCCTTTTGTGACTCATTTTCCAGCCCTTTCCAAGTTTTGTTTTGGTGTTGTGAGGTTGGTGGGAAGCTTGAGTGGAGAAGAGAATGTGAACACAAGAACCAGATTCGACTCATCTGTGCCCTTTAAACACTATTACATGAAGCCAGAGGGGAGGAAGACAGATAGAAGAATTTAAAAATTCCTCTTTTCCACAGGTAAATTTCCTAAGCAGAAAAACAGAAAAATTTCAAATGTTTCTAGCCACTTTTAAAAACAAAAGTCATGTATATTAATCAAAGCCTCCTCAAGTTCAAAAGAGAAAACAAATGATTGCTAATTAAGTGATTATTATTAGAGATACCATGCTAATTGCAAGATCCCTTTTGGCCATACCATTATATGATTCAGAGTGTAATTTTACTGCTTTAAATAAATTATAGCTTTATGGTTGCTATATTGATATTTTTATGACATATCATTATCACAACTAATCATCAATCAGTTGATGATGAGGTCTTGGCCTATAATTGGGATCATACCAATAATAATAGTGCTCTTATGGAATATGACCTATTTTGTAATGATCCACTATATAACAACTTTTACAGGACAAAGCTGTTACAGAACAGCTTATATCACAATCCCTTAAATGCTTAAAAAAAAAATCTCTTCACTAATTAAGATTTTAGGGCTACTAGCTTGATTGGGAGTATCAGTACTTTTAAAAAAGATGATATCTTAAGGTTTTCTTTAATAATTTGCTCCCCATTCCAGTCTTTATTACCCCTTTATATAAAACTATGAGGATTAACAACTGTTACAAAGTATTCCTTTTTATAAAAGGGGAGGGAAGGAGGTGAGAGAAGGCTGTCAATTCAGGCAAAAACTGAAAATGTCCTGCTTAACCTTCAGATATTGGCTGTTTTCAGGACTTTGGTTGGGATTTATCTATTTATATACCCAAATCTCCATCACACCTTTCAGACAAACTGAAGTTCCAGAAAAAAATCCAGCACTTTTAAGCACCAAGCCAAAGATGCTGTCTCAAAGATGCTGGGCAGATTAAAACAGCTCACTATTTTGTTACAATACTTTTGAAGCAATAATGCCTTTGAGTTTGAGATAACTGTAATTTAGTGGTTCTGGATGACTGCATAATCTCTCCCTGTTGGGCTGAAATTCTACTTTCTGTCCTTTCCCAAACTCTTACCCATTTATCATCTATGCAGACAAAATTTTTTTTCTACACGTATATAGAACTGCAAAGTAATCCCACAGAGTAGAAAATACTGAACTTCTGTTAAATGTACCACTGAGTCCCAATTCAGCCTTCTGACATGTATGATCTTGATTTATTCACTCACTTTTCATGCATGTTATGTTTAATATCTTACGTTTTAAATCTGTTTGTAAAATCCTTAAGGTCAGAGACCCTATGATAAGAACTTTCTTATATCTTTGACAGTGCCATACCAGAAAGAACACATGAATACTTATAATTTCACTGTTTTACTTAAGAGAATGAAATTTATTCTTTTGCAACAGCTGGGCCATTGAGTGTTATTATATGAGCTGTAATTACCAAGTTCTCTTAGGCAAATCATTCAACCTTTCCTGGCGTCAGTTTCCCTACTGGAGAAGAATTTTTCAACCAGAGTTTGGGTCTTAGAGAAAGACAGAACTTTAAAAAAATTCCTATTTGAGCCATTTAGTAGAAGTAGGAATTGAAACGTATTATGTAATCTCTCTGAACTTCCAACTCCTCACCTATAGTTTGAAGACTCAAGAAAGTGATGTCACCTCACAGAGATTTTTTTAAAGGCAGAATGAGAATATAAATGTAAAGAATGCAGTACATTACCTGAGCCTTGATTCATGCTCAATAAATGTCAACTATTATTATATCAAGTGTCTTTCAGCTCCAGAGTGCTAAGATTAAGACAGAAGAAAAACCTCAATTATCAAGCACCCAGATCTCCCGTATCCTCAAATTCTATAGCACCATTTTGATGCCCAAAGTGAAAAAAGAAGTCTTCTGGAACACAAACTGATTCGAGGTCTATTTTTGTACCACTGTACTCACAGAGTAAACAATAATTTTAATAATCATTGAACTTGTGATATTCATAATTGAATCCCTAAAAAATGACAAAGACAGATTCTTTCAAGACAAACGATTAGAAAACTTGTTCTGAAATGCATGATCAGAATTAGACATAGGATGTTAACAATCTACGGTCATGGGTTTGCACAAAGACACTGACCTGGCTTGCTGGAAGTGAAGAACAGAACACCCTGCTCACAGCTGGCCTTACCTACATAAAAGAGAGAAATACTTTATAAATCCTGCTGCCTGTCAGGAACACATGGGGAGCCGCTAAAATTTTTAACATATGTTGTTTTCTTATTTTCCCCCTGAAAAAGGGCAGAATCTGCTTTACTTTTGCTAAGTTCCAGTGTTAAAGTGGTATTTCTTTGGGTCAAATACATCTTGAAATAGCTAGGTTAACATTTTGTAGCATTTATAAAAATATATTTCTGAGCACTTGAGAATGACACACACACAAAAAATCATTTGGTCACAAACCCATGGATGGGAATAATGAAAATCTTACTGCATTTTACAATATAGAAGTCATAGAAGTGGGCATGTTATTCCTCCAAAATAGCATTTTTAGACAATATAATCATAAATAAGAGGCCAAAAAAATTTTGGTTTTCCTCGTTATTAATATATTGTGTAGTTACCAAGTTGTATTATTGAGCAATAACATCAAACTGAACATGTGTTTCTATTTCCACCTCTGTGATCACACACAGCTCTATGTACTTTAAGTTTACACTACCTTCAAAATCTGAGAACACAGCAATAATGGGCAAGTTTAGAAGAATACTGATGACAATATCATTGCTTTCTAATGATTTTCCAAAGCCTGCCACACTAGGAGCAATGGGTGAAGCCTCTTTCCCACTAATATGTCCAGGAATTATTACATTAAATAAGGAAAACCTTATTTAATATAATAATTTACGGCTCATCCACCTGTGGAGCTGTATGCAGACATTATTTATACTGAAAAGAGCTTGTGTTTATTTTCTAGCAACTAGTGACTCTCTTAGGAGTCTACAAGGTTACTGGAAATGAAATATAATTCCAAATTTCTACATAGTGTTTGTAAACAAACTTATCAGTGTATGTTTAGAAAAGTCTAAGGCTTGTCAAGATCAAATAAACATAGTCCACTATTTAATAACTGCTAACAGTGAGAGGACTTATACAAAGACGAAAACCACTTATAACTTAGTATTGTTTTTGCAGTTTAGTGTAGAATGTGCAGCACAGCCTGCGTTGGGGGTGGGGGAGCCCCAAACCGGTGAAACCTCAAGCTCAGCATCTGGCTGGAGTTCAACAGGGCTCCGTGAACAGCACAGGTTGGGGAAGTTCAAAGTTAGGGCCACTCTTCCGGTCTAACTTCTTCAGATTTTCCTAGATCTGGGTGTCTCCGTGTATATATCAACCCTCATGCATTTTCCCCTCAGCAAATGTGTACAGTCAGCTCCAAAGGCACAGCTTGTGTGCTGACGTGCAAAGCCAAGTCAAAACCCTGTGCTTGGCGCTCCCTTCTAACTTTCTGGCTTGTCCAAGTCTAAATATTGACATTGCTCCTCAGTTGACATGTTAGATACTGCTGGGGATGGAAACGGCTCAGCTAACAGTAGGATCTAATGATATATTTTTACATAGTTGTGCCTTCCTTGCACTTCTTTTTTTTCGGGGGTTGGATTCTCTTACCTGCACATTCCCTCTTCCCCCCCCCCCCCCCCGTTATTTTCCCTGAAAGCCGAGCACACAGAGACAAAGCAAGGTGTTTTGCAAGCCCCTCATGGCAGCTCCTGGTGTTGTCACAGCAACTCACAGCAGACTCTGCAGACTTGGGGTCGGGGGGAGGGGCGGGGAGCGCCAAACTGCGGGCTGACCAGTCAACTCTCAAAGGGGTGCAAACACCAAAGGGGCTAGTGTAGTCCCCTTTTCAGGTCCCCCGGCTCCCCACCACTGTCCTTCAAAGGAAAAGAGCCTTCCTGTCGACGCGGCACCACCCCCTCCCAGGCGCAGCCCGCCTGCTAAGGGTGCCTGTTGTACATTTCCTCAGCTCCAAGTTAGGGGTGCGGCTGTGCGGGCTCTCCTAGAAATCTCTTCTTCTCGCCTCTGACGTGAGGGCTCCCGGCCTCGCAGAGAGGCGAGGGCGACCCCCCTAGTAGCTCGGTCCCCACAGCTCTCTCTCGGGGAGCTGCTGGCCGCTTGGCACGCCCCCGCGGGCCCCCGCTTGCCACCCGCTGGGGCCGGGGCGGTGGGGGCTCCGCAGCGGCTGCTCGGAGAAGTTTCAACCATAGAGCACTCACGACATAGAACCTACCCTGAAGCCGAGCGAGACGCGAGCTCTCTCCGCCTTCAAGGGCCGGGGGAGCGGGGGGGCCCCCGCCACTCAGCAGCAGCCACGACTGCGCGCGGTCGCGGGTGTGCGGGGCCCCTGCGCGCGGCGCGCCGCCCGCCGCCCAACTTTGCACAAAGGCAGCATGGCACTGCCTCGCGTCGCCGGCTCGCCCCGCGCCTGTCCGGGACGAGAGGGGCTCGCCCCTTTCCACTCGCGAGCCCTCCCCTCCTCCTGCCCCCACCCCGCTCCCAGGCGGGGCAGCCGGGCGGAACGCAGCACCCGGCACCCAGCTCCGCCGCCGTGGCGGCCACTGCTCGCACTGTGACGTTAGCAGCCTTCACGGCTATTTATATCCACGCGATTGGATTTCATTCATGAAACCAGGGCCCGGTGTGTCTGTGCTCTGGGACGCGGGTTGCAAAGGTGCCTCAGCTTCACGCAGACCCGACGGGCCCGGGCTCGCAGGCCGATTGCCGAAGACAAACATGCGCAGAGCCTGGGAGACCCCGACCCCGTTCCCATGCTGCTGGGAGGGGCGGGTCTAGGAGATCTGTGCCCCGGTCCCCCATCCGCGACACCCACCCACTCCCGTACATCTGCTGGCCCTTTGTCCCAGGCTCTGGAAAAGTAAGTTGGGCCACTAACCGGCTGGGCAGCATGGCTTTCTTCCCCCCAGGAGCTGACCGGCCGCGGACTCCGAGGGAGGACATTGGCTTTTGTTTCAAAACCGAGCCCAGCTGCTGACTAAGGGCTGTGTTAGCCCAGCCTCCTCCTCCCCTGGGCGGCTGCACGTGCTGGCTGGCTCCCCCCTCTGGGTTACCTTCCTCCGCGACTTGGCTCCAGGGGTGCCCGCAGGGGTCTTAGGGACGCACCGCTGACCCCGGCCCGAGTAGGGAGGTGATTTACAACCTCTTGCAAATGGCTGAGTGAGAAGGTGAAATTGACTTCTGTCCTTTCACGGGTTGTCAGCATTCTTGGAAGCCCAAGACAGCCCTTCCCTCCTCACAGAAACTCTTCTCACTCTTCCAGGCTGTGAGTTCTGATGGCAGAAACGGAGGGCAGTTTTCACGCATTCACATAACGAATGTTTAGGGAGTGCCTACAGGATGTCAGGTACCCTGCCAAGCTCTAAGGTGACAATGAACAGAACCAACCTGGTGCCTGCCCTCAGCGAGCTTTCAGTCTGCCTGCTAAAATTAGTATGCCTTAACAATCCCTCACTCCCAGCCTGAAAAGAGGCAACTGGGGCAGAAAGATACTATTGTGTTCAGCTACCTTAAGGACTTTATTTATTTAATACATTTTTCCTGAGGAGCTCCTGTGCTAAGGGCTGGAGATGCAAAGATGACAACAAGGTATCCTTGGTGTCACTGAGCTTCTCAAGTAATGTGTTCCTGAGATACTGAAGGGCTGGGCAACAGAGCCCATTTTTTTGTGTTATCCTCCAAGAAATAGGGTATGTGGAAAAATTCTAAAAGCAAACAAACCTCTCTGTTCCTTAGTTTCTTCTAGGAAACCATTTTCAGTTTCCCCAATGAATTACTCTCTACCCAGGGTTCCCAGATGAATTTCAGTCCATGAGATATTTCTACTTTTCCCCACTAGTTTTCTTGGAGGCAAAGGCTTGTCTGGTGCTCTCTGAATCCCCTAGAGACCCCAGGACACAGTAGAAGTCAATGTTTTTACCAGGAAAGATACCAGGGGCAACTCGCTTTGTTTAAGCCATTCTCACTGCAACTGTTTTTGGAAATGGAGTGAATAAGGCCCTAATCTTTGATACCAGAAAGAGAGGGTAGTTGAAGAGCCAAGTACAGGTGTCTACTCTAAGAACTTCAAGACAGATACATGAGGGGTGGTCATTTGCTGGCATAAAACTGACTTCCCTTAGTCTATTTAAAAATGACTCCATTTTGAAAGGCTTAATCAATATACATTCTTTTCAGGAACACATTTCTTGGGAAATGTTAATTAACCCTGTTCACTCCTAGCAATCAGTCCTCTTCATTGCAAGTCATTTCTCTTCAAACTGCTCTGGCAGCTAAGAAATATGGTAGAAACTCAAAAGAAATGGGAATTAACATGTATTGGACCCCTCATATGTTGCAGATACAGGGCTAGGTTTTAGGCTGAAAACACATTTTCTCATTTGATCCCCACAGCAATGGATGAAGGAGGTGCTATTATTATCATGATTATTTGATAGGTGAGGTAACAGGCATGGAAAAGTTAATTTCGTGAGGTTATAACAGTTGCATTTGCACCTGGGTTGCCCTGTGGCAAAGTCTTATTTTATTACTCACCTGCTTTTCAACATCACACCTTTCCTCAGTTTCTTCTATTTTCTCAGTTATAAACTAAAAAGAGTTAAGTGGCATGCCTCTCTTAAATAACAGGCAGGTGCTGAGACCAGAAAGACACCCACACAAAGACCCCAGGTGGCAGGCTATAGATCTTCAGCTATAGAACTCTCTACTCCCAGGGGGCATCCAGGCTTGGCAGGCCTTCCAAAAGATGCTCCTTCCAAAGTGGGTAAAGAACAGCTAGTTATCTTGGAATTGCCTAGTTGAGTGCTTAAATCTGAAGGAAATTGATTGGAAGAACTTTCAGGAAAATAAATGCTTATCAACAGTAATTTAGATATGGTAGAGGAAAAGTCATTGTTCTGGAAAGTCCTTCCAAATGAGGGGAGTGATCTGAGCAAGCTGTTGGCATATGGTGCTGGATAGCCCCAAACTTTATGTATAAAACCTCAGATTCTGGAAAAGCTGGAGAAAAACAAGCAAGTTGTACAGACTGTGTTTAGGAGAGAAAAGGAACAATAGCAAATAACTCCAGAATCACTGCCCTGAACGTAGCCCTGTTCTTGTAATTACCACAGAATAATTGATTTTTGTATGCTAAAATTTTTGCTAGCTTACTAATAAAATCAGTACTATTTGCTTTAAATAAACATAAATATTAGTACTTAGGTGACATTAAACCAACATTGTGTCTTTAAAAACTTTCATGTTTGTACTGCACAAAAGCGATTTAAAAACTTTGGACTAGCTTTTATGGTAAATATTTTACCGAAGTCATAGAATTAAGAAAAAATCCCCCAATCTAGACACAGAATTGTTCTGTATGTTGTGTCCCATTGTGATATTGCGACAACTGTTCCATTATCACAAAAGCATCCTCTCCTACAACCTCTTTGTGTCTGCATCCCCGAACCGACCATTAATCCATTAATCAGTTCTCCATCTCTAGAGTTTTATCATTTCGAGACTGTTATATTAATGGGAGCATACAGTATGTAATGTTTTGAGATTGATTTTTTTTTTTTTTTTACTAAGTATAATGCCCTTGAGGTTCGTGCAGGCTGCTGCATGTATCAATAGTTCCTTCCTTATTATTGCTGAGTAAATTTCTACTGCCTGGATGTATCAGAGTTTGTTTATCCATTCGTCATCCACTGAGGGACATCTAAGGCGTTTCCAGTGTTTTGCTATTACCAAAAACACTTCTGTAAACAGTCGTGTATAGTTTTTTTGTGAGAACATACGTTTTTATTCTTTGGGATGTATGCCCAAGAATGCAATTCCTGGGTCATATGCTAAATAAGAAACTGCTAAACTATTTTCCAGAGTGGCGGTACCATACATTTCCACGAGCAATGTATGACAGATCCACACATTCTCACCAGCATTTGATATTATCACTATTTTTTTTACAAAATTTCATTTGCTGCAATAGTTGTGTGGAGACAACTTATTGTGATTTTAATTTGCATTCTCCTCATGGCTAATGATGTTGAACTCCTTTTAATGGGTTTATTTGCCATCCTTATCTCCTCTTTGCTGAAATATCTGTTCATGTCTTTTGCCTATTTTATAATTGGATTTTTTGTTTTTAGTGTTGAGTTTTTAAAATATATGCTGGGGTCGCAGAATCTTCAAATTGCAAATTAAGTACTAATACCTCAAGATAACTTCATTTTCAAATCAAATACTATTGTTCAGCATTTCTACTGCCATCAGTGTTTTCGAGAATATTCACAGGTATGGTAAGTACTTACATAAAACGCCTACGGAAAGGGTCTTTTCCGGGTCATTGTATAAGCCTGCATTTCAGCGCTCGGTAACCGCCACGCAGACCCGGCCACACGGGGCCGAGGCCGAGCCTTGCGCGCAGGCGCAGACGCCTCCTCCTGTGGCCAAAGCAGCTGGAGGCAGCCACGGCTTCCACCGACCAGGCCTAACCTCAGAGGACAGCTTCATGCTGTCCGTCTCTCCTCTTCGGGTGCAGAATTTGATGCTGCCATTGGTTATTTAGAGGCTGTTATCCTGGATGATGAGTTCCAGATGTTATAGAGAAACTTCATGGAGAAATACTAACGGGTTGGCAGGCATGGAAGAGAAGAAACTCATGTACAGGCCTATTTTAAAGAACAGGTGTTTGGTCGAAACAGAAAAACTGCTGTCAGAGTGGAGTCCTAGAGTTAACACGGTGGTTTTCACAACAGCCAGCAACTTTGTGGTACCCTGACGATGAAGAGGCTGGGGACACATTCAATGTGCTGCTCACGTTTACGGATTTTCTGGCTTTTAAAGTAACACTTCTGGACCACAGGGCAGAAGAAGAAGGCTGGGCACCGGACTTAAGCAGTGATTTAGTGGCAACGTCACTGTACAAATCATTTGGCACGCTAGCTTCCAGCAGTGGGGCAGGTCTCGACTGTACAGGCCTAATAGGCTGGGCCTGGCTCCGGTTAATGACGACAGGAAAGACTGACTCTGCTCTGAGGCTCTTCATTAATGCTAAATATTGATGGCTCAAAAAGAAAATGACTTGACCTCCTGGGACCTCTGTTTCTCCTGAAACAGCTTTTTGTACTCAGTTACTCTAGTTTTCCAAGGTGCTTTTGAGTCAGACTAGTCTAGGGCAAGAAAATGTCCGGCATTCTATCTGGAGGGAGAAGGGATCCCTTCTCCAGCTTTTGTGTCACTGATATTGCAACAACATGGAATAGCCTACCGTCAGTAACCTTTTCTGTCCCAAATACCGCAGAGAGGTTTTACATGAGTCTGTGTGTTTACAGCTCTTCCACTTGGGTAAAAGTGAAATCTTTTAGCCCAAGTGGCCCAGTTGTGTGGGGTTTTGACTACTTGGGAATTTATCTCAGGTATTAGTCAAACCAGCTCTTAAGATCTCTTAAGCTGCTATTTTCTGCTCACTGTTGCGGGACAAATTGGAGCTAGTTTTGGCTGTGGGAATCAACTGGAAGTGATGCCTTTTTCCTAAAAGCTGCAAATAGGAGCTCCTAGTCTTGGAGTTTGTAGTCTAGTTATCACGGTTGGTCTTGATGCAGTTTTCATGAGAAGGTATTTTATTTATTAAAGTATCATTTTAGAAAAAATATTTTTTATAGATAAATGCTCAGGCTAACCTAGTGAATCTAATCTTGGAATTTCTACAACTACCCATTTAAAGACAGAAGGACTAGATACTGTGTGTTTTTTATCGCTAGTTCTATGAAAGCAAAATATTTTTTTTTCATGGCAGTTCCCGTTTTCCTGGGCACCAATGAATATAGCTTATGTGCTGAAAATAGACAAAATGGTAGCTTTTTCTTATAGTACGTTAAATTATTTGTGTAGGTGTACATGAAGTCCTTTTTGTATGGATCCATTCATTAGGTTTTTTGTTGGGGTAGGATGAAGTTGGTAACAATGTGATTTTGCAAGCTCCGCAACTCTAACTACATTCTTCTTTAAGTCACCTTAAGTCTCCTACCAAGGTGGTGTTCCATTGGTCTAGCTCAGCATGTGTTAAGAGGGGGTAGCAAGCAGCTTTTATGGTCACCTGGCTTTGTTTAGGTATGGCCTTAAAGATTGGAAAACAAGTATATCACAACTCCAGAAAGAACAAAAACACAACAGTTTAATGTGTAGTGTGTTTCTCTGACTTTTTTGAAAGTAAAAATACGATTCTGTACTGGAAAAAATCTGCATTTAAAAGGGACATTTGTTTCAGGAACAACTATGTTATTAATGTTACAAAAGGTGTTAATGCTAGACTTCAACTCTACCTAATTAAAAATAAATTATATTTATGTGTCATAGCATGTTTAAGGCTATCTTGCCTGACCAAATGTTTCATATAATAACTGTTTCTCTTTATTAAACAAGTTTAAAAAAAAGCACAACAACACACGTTAAAGGGAGCAGAAGGTAGTGGAAAGAGAATGAAAACAGAATTGTGTTTTCGCTGTCTCACTAACTAGCCATGTAATTCTGTGCTAGTTCTTTAACCCACTGTACCACAATGTCCCATGTATCAAATGGGGACAAGAATAATAACAATCTAAAAAGTTGTTAAGAGGACTAAATGAAATAATGTTTGTAGAAAATGTCTCATAAAATGTAAAGCTCTGTATATACTGGTAAGAATAAAAATGGGCTCATTGTGAGGCCATTTAAAAAATGGCACAAGGTATCATTTGATAATTCACCCTCCAATGCTAACTGTAAGCATTATGCGTAATAGCTTCCACCAAATTGTCTCTATGAGGTAGAAAGTTTAGTATTTGAGGTCTGAGATTTTGCACTGCCATTGATTTGTAACTGCTGTGTTTTCTCCCCTCTGTAGAAGTGAGCCGAACTACGTACAGGAACTAGAAAAATAGGCAGACTACAAATACACAGTACATACTAACCCATTTCAGAAAAATACTTCTACCTGTGTTCATACCACATTTTCCTGCTTACTGAGCATCTGTAAACATACACATTATTTAATCTTTATGACGACCTTGAGAATTATTATACCCAATATGGAAGATGGAAAAATGATGTTTACCAGAAGGTGACTTGTTCTTTGTCAGCAGAGGGGGAACCAGACTTCTGACTAACCCAGAATTCTAACCCTAATCTTCTAACCACGAGGAAGTAAATATTTTGAAGTAATTTAGTGTATACTACACTAACTTGTATGTAGATACCCTTTAAAAGGAATCACAGTTTTTTTTTTTTTTTTTTTTTTTAGAAACACCAATGCCCTGGAAGGAGACCTACCAGTTAGTCCTAGAAAAAAAGCTAACTTGTGAGGCTTTGCCTTACTTGGCATTAGTCCTCCTTTCCTATGGTTCCCAAACCAAAAGGGCAGATGACCTGACTTCTTGCACTGGACTCAAGGACATCCATCTCTATGCACACAATTTCAGAGTTTCTCCTTAGCTCTGTAAATATTTATGTTGACTTTAATATTTCACATGAACTAAATTTACCACTTGGTAAACTCCCCTTTATGGGCAAGTAATTAACTGTATCACATGTGAGTTACATAAGCGGTTAAACACTTCGGGATCAACTTTGAAGGCTCACAATCCCTTAGCTTGTAAACATGAGCCGCTGGCTCCTGGGATCAGACATGAAAGCTCACTTCCCACCGCAGCATCAATCACAGAGGAGCCTGGAGTTTTGGTGAGACGCACGGAAGCTTCCTTGCTTCTCCAACCCCACAATGCTTTGTACAGCATTATGGGCAAGAAAGCCCATAGTAAATGGTTTTTAATAATAGATAAAACTTTTATGGGACAGCTCAGTTATAATTGTTTTCTAATCGGTCATATATATTGGCCATCTGCAAGACTTAGGACAAGGCTGCAGTTTTAAAGGAAAACTGTCCTTTATGGTTTTATTTGTTCTACTGTAATCACTGCCAACACTGATCACCCATGAAAAGGCACTTTGAGATCATGGAAATGTTTCTCAAAGATTAAAGTGTCATAAACAGGTTTGGTACTAGTGTGCATGAATAATAACACAAAGATCACCGCCTGACTTTTTAATCTATGATAGTACTAGTTAACGTTTAGTAAGCATCCACTATGTGTTGGGCATGGTGCTGCGTGCTTTTATAACTCTGGCTTTATGAGCAAGCTACCACTATCAGCCTCATTTTATAGACGAGGAGGCCAAGGATCAGAAAGGTCAGGTCATTTGCCAGAGATCAAATACTTGATAAAGTATTATTCATCTTAAAGTAGGAAATCTTGACAGAGAAGTATTCTATTTTTATATAATTAGTATTTTATATTTGCCATCCCTTAATTCAGTGAAAGTATTGCTGGTTACAGTGCACGACAGAACACTGTGTACTTGGAAGACTAATGGGCTGCAGCTCTTCTTAATTTCTGATGTCAAACTTCAGGTACACTTACCTTAATATTTTATATCTAAAAACTTCAGGTAGGTTAGAGGTTGAGTAGAATTAAAGAGAACTGGTCTTTATGAGGTGACCACTTCAGGACTCTCCGGGTCCTTGACAAGTGGCTAAACCCTGTGGATCAGGCGTTGAGTGATATGCTCTCACCATCAACAAGTCAAGGAAAACACATAATTTGTGGGAAATATACCATGTGATCTTTAGTTTACTTTTTGCTGTTTCCTTAAGAAATGAAATTATTGCTTCACTTCCTAATGAAACAAGCAGGATACTACAGTGATTTCACCTTGTGCCAGCAATGTCAGGTTGATGAGATAAGACAGGAAAGCCATGCAGAAAACACACAGTCCATTTCAACAGATGGAGTTATTATACAATTTGATTTAAATATATGGGCAACTTGAATAAGGTGCAGAATTAGGCTGTTAGCTCGTGTATCATTCGCCCTCAATTATTCCAGTAAAGAATAAATGTTTTTTGGTGTGTAGAGATCCATATCTATCTTGTGGGGGTGTAAGCTATGCACACAAGAACCCATTAGTTAAGAAGAGGTGATGCTTTTTTCTTAATTCTTGGCCAATCCAATAACCTTGTTGAAGACTCTAGTTCTTTCATGCCTTTCTCTAAGTTACATGGCACCTGAAGAAACAATGGCATTTGTGTGGGATGAATACCAAATGAGACACTGACAGGAAACAAAAAGAAGTACTTAAGTGACTTTTTTTCTTAACAGTTTTCCATACCTCAATCCAGATCATACTCTTTTTAACAATAAAGGTGATCTACTATGTACTGTGAATATAACAAGTTCTGCTTTCTATAGAAAGGAACTTATCACAACTGTTGCTCCTATAAGCATTAGTGTTTGTACTGCATGATTATTTCTGGGCTTGATTTTTTTTTTTCAATAAAACATTTGAGGTTGCTAATAAAAAAAGCATATATATGCTGAATAATGGCTTATAAATAGAAACATAAAGACATGTGAAAAAAACTCTGGAATTCACTTTAAATTTATGCTCTTGCATGCTATACATTAATGAGGGACTGAGATACTGGGAGACAGTGAATGCCTTGTTAAAAGAGACATTAAGTATAATCCATCCAGTATAATTTAACATCCACTATAATTTAAGCTTTATATTTATTTTAATTGTATTCCATTTTATTGTAATTTAATCAATTAAAATGGTAAATTTGGCTAACTATATTTATTACCTTTTTTTATTTTATTTTATTTTTGGCTCTAAAATTACAGTGAACATTAAAGATAGACTGCTGGAGAGTCTAGGCCATGGCTTGAGTGTAGACAAGGAGATTCAAGCCTGGCCATCATTTGCTCTTTGTGGGAGAATTTCCTTGAGCAAGGCAAGTCACTTCTCTCAGGATGCAGTTTCCTCAACTGTAAAATAAAAGTGCTCAGACTGTAGTAAAAGAGTTTATGGAAGACTAGAGTCCTGGGGTGATGACACTATTTATGTTGAAATTTTTACAACAAGACAGAAGATATAGTGGTCTTAAAATGTGCTTTACACTTTTATTATGAAAAATTTAAAAAACATATCCAGCAAGCATTGAATAAATTCTTTTTATGTACTTGTTACTAAATTAAGCTAACAGTTTCATTAATTACTTACTGATGGTTCTCATTTGGCTTGGGTTTAGGGTTGCCAGACACTATAGAGGACACCCAATTACATTGGAATGTCCCCTGAAATATTTTAGACATACTTATAATAGAGGATTATTCACTATTTGTTTAAAACTCAAATGTCAGTAGTGTCCTATATTTTTATTTGTTAAATCTGGCAACTTACTTGTGTTGGAAAAGTTGAGAAGGGAGAAAAATTGGATGGAAGGAAAGTAGACAAAATCATTTTTGGAATTATCCAAATAGTGAATTTAATAATAAATAGAAGGGAGATAAGTTAGTTAAGTAGCATTTCCCAAAGTATGTTCTATTGGACCAGCCCTGAGTGAAACTGTAAATAAATGGTCAAGTTTGGGAAATGTTTTTCTTAAAAACGTTTTTCTTAAAAAACGTCATATTTCTTATTGCAAGACTTCTTAGGGCATTTATATGTTACAGTACATTATGCATTTATAAGAGGGAAATAGTCTATGTTGAACAGCCCATATTTATTTGCCAAGGGGATCCTTCTTCATGGTCTCAAAATTCCCATTATCAATTCATGATGTTCTATGGAACACACTTTGTGAACATCAGAGTAAATAATACAAAAATGGTGTACGGCGTGGCTCAGTCATGGATCAAACAACGTGACAAGGACACTTCCTTCTGTTTGGGCAGCCATATGGGTGACTGTGGCTATTTATTCAAGGAGTGTCTGTCTTGGGTTACCCCAAACCACAGATAATTGCCAGTTATTACATAGCACAAATACTTTCATTTAAATTGTCAGTCCAGTGTGCACAAGCAAGGCTGATTATAAAACACAGTAATTAGGGTAGCATAGAAGCAGCTGACTCAGCATTAGAAAGCATTCCCTTAGCATAAATTTGTGGTCTGCAACGTGTCAGTGACAGATACTCAGAAGGGTCCAGAGTTCCACTGCAAAGGAAACAGGAACCCACATATACACCATGCTTGTTTACAGCTTGAAAAATAACATGTCACTGTCTTGAAAATTAAGAATGTGCTATCATGATTGAGGAAGTATTTTTCATTTAAACATTTTGTTAAATTTATAACAATTTTTAGTCATTAATTTTCTCAATTAATACATGGAACCACTATCATGTGGTATTCTGCAAAAGTTTTACAGTGGGCCTCTTCTTTTAACAGGCTGGTAATATTGTTGTGTATTGCTTAATGACAGGGATACATTCTGAGAAATGCATCCTCAGGCGATTTTGTTGTTGTTTGAACACCGCAGAGCGCACTTACATGAACCTAGATTGGTATAGCCTACTACATACCTAGGCTCTATGGTATAGTGTGTTGCTCCTAGGCTACAAACCTGTACAGCATGTTACTGTCCTGAATACTGAAGGCAGTTATAACACAATGGGAAGTATTTACATATCTAAACATAGAAAAGGTACAATAAAAATATGTTATAAAAGATAATAAAGGTATATCTGTCTAGGGCACTTATCATGAATGGAGTTTGCAGGACTGGATATTGCTCTGGCTAAGTCAGTGAGTGAGTGGTGAGTGAATGTGTGGGCCTAGGACATTACTGTACACTACTGTAGACTTCACAAACACTGTACACTAAGGATACATTAAATTTATAAAACAATATTTTTCTTTCTTCAATAATAAATTAATCTTAGCTTACTATAATGTTTTTACTTTATAAACTTTAAATTTTTAAACTTTTGACTCTTTTGTAATAACACTTGGCTCACAACACACATTGTATAGCTGTACACAAATATTTTCTTTCTATTCTTATTCTATAAGCTTTTTCTATTTTAAAAAATTTTATTCTTTTTTTTTTTACTTTTTAAACTTTTTTGTTAAAATCTAATATGCAAACACAAACATTAGCCTACTCTTACAAAGGGTCAGGATCATCGATATCACTGTTTTCTACCTCCACGTCTTGTTCCACTGGAAGGTCTCCAGGGACAAAAACATGCATGGAGCTGTTATCTCCTATGACAACAGTACCTTCTTCTGGAATACCTCCTGAAGGACCAGACTGAGGCTGCTTTACAGTTAACTTTATTATATATATATAAGTGGAAGGAGTACACTCTAAAATAATAATAAAAATATAGTCTAGTAAATACATAAACCAGTAACATAGTCATTTATTATCATTATGAAGTATTATGTACTATACAGAATTGTATGTGCTATACTATTATACAATTGGCACACAGTAGATTTGTTTATGGCAACATCACTATAAATACATGAGTAAAGCATTGTGCTAGGACGATGTCACTAGGTGATAGGAATTTTTCAGCTCTATTATAATCTTATGGCACCACCATTGTACAGGTGGTCCATGACTGACCGAAGCATTAGTATGCAGCCCGTGACTGTCCTCTTTTTCGTGACTTCGATTGTTCCTGAACAATTTGATGGAGTGGCATAATTACCACTAAGCCTTAGGAGGTAAGACAAATTCCCTTCTTCTCCCAACCTCGAAACAAACCAACCTGAATCAAATACTAAAATGATATTGAAAGTGCTAAAAGGCAGATCCAAGTGAGTAAGTAGAGGGGAAAAAAATAACAAGGTTTTTGCATAATCTGCAAATTTGGTATCCACTTCCGAATACCTGAATGCATGTTCATACTAATTTGTCCAATGATAGTATTTATTGAATGCCTACTCCATTGCTTTGCATCCTTTATCTCATTTAATCCTCACAGCAATCCTGTGAGGCACTACTATCATTCCCATTGTACAGATAGGAAAGCAGAAGCGTGGCAAGGTTAAGTCACACGTGCAAGATCACATCCTAAAAAGGAGAATTCAAGTATTAAAATTCTAAGTCTAAATTAAACCCAAGCTCACAACCACTCTATAATACTGCTGAAAAGTGGAAGGACTTACTGTGAGCAGGCACCACTTGTGAATGTGTATTCTGGGCTTTGCCAGAACTGATACAGACCCCACTGTTAAATCTGATTAAAAGTCAGTAATTGGGTCCTAAGGACATGTGGTTAAAAGACCCAGTACAGGGAATAAAAAGGCTAATGCCAAACTAAAGGAGGTAGAAAATCAAGCACCTCTAAAGGAAAGAAATCACAAGGGACTTGGCTTGATCCCATTTTTATATGCATAAAGTTGAAGCCTGAAAAAATTTAGTTTTGAGTACAGCATGTTATAAAGAATGCTAATGGGATCCTAAGTTTCCTGAAAAATTTGTCCAGTATAAAAATGTCAAACTCTCATTTCATTTAGAAACTCAAAGCTTCTGAGCCAGCCCTTTTGCAAAAGAAACTCAACAGAATTTGGTTTATAAAAGGTTTGGAACCTTGATATTGCACAGATCAGAGGAACTAAAATTTTTCTTTTTTATTTGATGAGCAAGCATAAACAGATCTGTAAGGCAAAACTTGGAGGTAAAACATTGTGTAGACATGGATTTCCAAAACATTTTTGTTTCACGGAAATCTCACAAAATATTAACCACCAACCACATCTTTAACACAGATGACAGAGTAGGAGTTTTAAATAAAAATGACTTCATTATTGTAATGAATATGGTAGCATCCTCACTGCGGTAGATGATTACTTTAGTGGCCGCCAGTGAACCCTTCCTTCCAGCATGTGCAAAGGATAGTACATCAAGACCAAGTAGAATGCAAAGTTGGCTTAATATTCATAAATCGATAATGTAAATCACCACATTAGTAGAATGGAAAACTGTATAATCATCTCAATAGATACAGATAAGCAACTGATAAAATTCAACACCTATTTATGATTAAAAAACTCTTATTGGACTGTTTAATGGGAAAAGTGTGGCCAGATCTGTGCTGTTCAAAGTGGAAGATTCTTTATGAAACAGTCACACTTCCTGCTCTCAGAACAGGGACCTACAGTATGTTATTCTCCGGAAAAAGTTTCCAGAGATATGCGAGAAAGCTAAATCTACAGATATCTATTAAATAACTCCACATTTGAGGAACAATGCCAAATGCTGATTGCCAAGTGGGCAATAGATTTACTCCAGATCACTTTAAAAGCTACGCAGACAAGTAAGGACTCAGACACAGAGTCCATTAAAAATGTAATTGCACTGCACATCACAGGCAGCAGTGCTAATGGATGTGGCTTACATGTCTCTCAGCCTGGCTGCTATACGCTGAAATAAAAATGAAACTAAAAAAAATGCTGAACATCTCAGGCCTATATAGTGATGGCTCATGGCAATAAAAACATCAGGTAGAAGTCAGGAAACCTGAGTGTTAGTTATGTCTCTGTCATTTTCCAGTTATGTGCACTTTGGAAAGACAGTTTGTTTACCTCTCTGGGCCTGTTTTTGCATCTGTAAAATAGTTAGATAGGACTTGTCAGAACTGGGATTCAATCCTGGCTCTATCCTTTACCATCTACATGACCTATGCCTCAGCGTCCACATCTGTATAATGGAAAGAAAGCTCGAAGTGTTTCTCTGAAGATTATGTAAGTGGAGCACTTAACATACTCACTGCACATATTGCACACTCAATAAAGGTAGATGTATTAATGTTAAGAATTAGCTATTAGGCTTTAGAATGCCATAACAATAAACAATAGACGGGAAATACTAATTTGTTCTGACAAGGAGATTAGTAGGTGGTGTGGAAAGCTCTGAAATTCTGCATAGCCTGCCTGTCATCACAGGTGGTACTGTAAGGAGCTTGATAATTTTAGCAGGGAGGAAAACAGAAGGGTAGACATTCTCGTGTGATTTAATCTTGGTAATGTACCAATGATTTCATTACCATGTGCAAAAGCTACGATGACATTTCTTATACTCTGATAAGTACTAAGTGAAAAACCCAATTAAATGATGCTTCCATAGAATTTCCATAGAATGTAATTTAATGTGACAACCAGAACCCCCTATCGATTATGCTGGTGAATGTAATCAAATACAGTATGTTTACGTAAGTAATGCAACGGAGTCTGACGTCCATAGTCAGACGTGGTTTTTGCCAGTTGTAAATAAGCTACTCACACAAACAAAATATACCCTTAAAGAACTGGAAATTTAATAATCTGCATTTGTAACGTAACATATTGTGTCAAATAAATGACTGCTTTATCTGAAAGTCATATTCATAGTAGCCATCTGAGAGTCTGAACTATTTGGTTGGACTGAATTATTGATACTGGAAATATTCATGAAAAGGGCTTAAATTATATTCCTTTTGGGTCATGTCCCCACCATACATCTGATGCTTTCTTATTTATGGACGATCACAGTCCAAGTCAGAAAGAACCTGGAATGATCACAATTGGATTGCATTTTCCGTGGCCTTCTGGGCCATACTGGCAGCTTGGCCACCCCCACTGGCCTGTATCCTTTGATGGCAGGATGCTGTCTCATGGCTGCCGCTCTGTGGCTTACCACCTCTACTGTCCATGAGCTTGCTATTACCACTTCAGGAAGATGCTCTGTCACCATAATGTCCGCAGGGCTGAGAAGAGGATTGTGGTCTTTGTCACACTCTTCCCTTCTACAGCTCTTATCTTTTTTGTTTTTTTGGCTTGGGATTGAGTGGGTGGGTGGGGTTATCAATTACTCTGTCCTATACTCAGAAAGTCAACTGTGTTTTACCCAGGCCCTCTTTTTCTTCCAAACCTTTAACCAACAGAAGAAAGTGGGCATGGGGCTTTCATTTCCCAAGGGCTCTGCGGCTTCCCAGGTGACTTTGTTTGGTCCTCTGTTGATGTTCAAGAGGCACTGTGGCATGCTATGCAAATTACACTCAAAACAGAGAGCCTCCATCAATGTCATTGGGAGCATGCAGAAAACCCTGTATTCAATAAAAACATACTACAGCAGGACAAAAATCAACATGGAACTGCCCAATAGTTTTTTTTTTTAAGACAGGGTTTTACTCTGTTGCCCCTGCTGGTGTCACTGTGGCTCCTGCAACCTCAAATTCCTGGGCTCAAGTGATTGATTCAATTCTCCTGCCTCCGCCTCCTGAATAGCTGGGACTACAGGTACATGCCAACAAGCCTGGCTAATTTTTCTATTTTTTGTAGAAATGGGAGTTTCGCTCTTGCTCAGGCTGGTCTTGAGCTCCTGGCCTCAAGCTATCCTCCCTCCTGGGCCTCCCAAAGTGCTAGGATGACAGATGAGAGCCACCATGTCCAGCCACTGGTAGGGTTTTAAAACAGAACAATTAGAGGAGTGATAGCTGAGTCTAGAATAATGGTGGCATTGGAAAGAGAGTGTCTTTCTGGGCAAGCAGCATGGCTTTGGAGCTGGACACACCTGGATTAGAACCATGGCTCTACTGCGTACTAGCTGTGTGATTTGATTCTGGATGCATTATCTAGCCTTGCTAAGGCTCTGCTTGCTCCTCTCTAAAGAGGGAGTGAATAATACCTGTGCATTGAGTACACTGCCTGGCACACAATAATAGCACCATTGTGAATATTTTACATCAACATATAAGTAGGCTGCCATGTATAATAAAATGTATACAACAGTGTAATAAAAATAGCCTCACCAGAATGTCATGTAGATCTAGATTCAGAATGAAAGCTTGTCTGAGAACCAGCTTAGCAATTTTTAAACTATGTGACCTTGGGAAACTCCCCCAAGCTCTTGAATTCTTAGAGATGTCTGGAATGGACTTAACTGCACCCACCAATGATTACCGTGAAGTTCAAATGCCTTGCTGTGCATGTGAAAGTGCTTTTATTATACAAGCTGTAAATTCTAAGCAAGATACGTTATCATTTTATTAATATGTTATTGCAATGCTCTTAAATGTAGTGATCATTTATAACATTTTTAAAGGAGGTGGCCATTTTTTGCAGTTGAGATTCAATAGTAGGCCTGTTGTAAATGAACGGAAATTTTCAAAATGAACCACAAGTTAGAAGATGTCTGCTGATTTTAAAGTTTATATGCAGTTAGCAGTCTGTAGTTCTTTGTTAAAACTCAAATTAAAATCATCTGATTATCTGTGGCCTGTGATATAACCCTTCCCAACTGACAAAAAAACACTTTCCTACAATAGATAATATATCAAAATATGCACAATGATTGTATTTTCCCTTTAAATACAAGTGCACAGAAATGACAGTGGAGAGAGAAATGATTGTTTAACAGTAGCCATTTATAGATTCATCTTAAATTGCAAATGCAAAATAAAGTTGGGAATATATATAAAGTCCAAATTGGCGCTTATAAATAAAGCATACTCTTTATACATAATGATTTTTCATTTTTTTTTGCCTTCTAGAGGAAATTTCCACACCTCATGAAGAAGCAAATTGTATAGTAATTTTTTCTCCCACATAAGATAAATGTCTAGGTCTTTTTTAAACAGTCATAATTTCTGTTTTCCTCTAAATAAAATGTTTTCTACTTAAGAAGTATTTAAATGCCTCTGACTTTTGGTAAAGTCTTAAGATGATTTACTATAGTCCTGGAAATAATAGCTGGCCTAGTCAATTGTGGGCAACTAGAAATAGTTTTAAAAATGCTATGGTTCCTGGTCCAATGGTAACAATTTTGTCCCTTTCCAGGGTCAGTCTTGATTTCATAAGCATAACCTATACATTGACAATACTATGATTTGCCTATGTTAACTCTTCTAAATGATATCCACCGTTAAGAATGTCATTTTTAATCTAGCGTTAGACCATCATAAATAATTACCAGTCATGTTGTTAGGATTGAAAATCTATTTTCTAACATCTAAATAAAGCCTTGACTGTAATGCAGACCAAGGCTACAGATGTGATGGCAGAATTTTCCCAAGAAGTGTTGCAAATATGTATCATTTCCAGCTAAAGTAATCTGTATAAAGGAGAGATCGCGTGAACACATCACACCATTTGGTCTGACCAAAAGTTATGGCAGGAAGGTTCTCAAAGCCACTCATTGCCGTATGGGTGGACAGTTTTCATTGCCCTCTGTGCCATACAGAAACCCAAATGGCTCAGCAAATATTGACTAAATTATAATTTTGACATCATTTACCTTTTTTCTTCACATACTTGAGGTTTGTATCTTGCTTCCAATTTCATAGAATTAGAGTGAATAAAGAAGTTTAATCAGCAAATAATCTGAATACAATAAAAGAGATCCCAGAAGATAAATTCACAGGTATAATAAAATCCTTTTAGGGCAACCTTGCAAAAAGGCTCTTTTGAAAGTTGCACCCTTTGCATAAAAGTGTCTCTGAGCAGAATAAAATATTTAAACAGCAACGTTAACTAAAACAGAAAACCTCATCGTTAGAAAAGTGCATGCTTAGGCTCTTCCTTTGTCTATCTAGGAAGCTTCCTGTGGTTCCTCATCACCTTTTAAATATAAAGTCATGTGCTCATGGGAACAGGAAAAAGATTTCAGATCTGTGGTCCTCCAAAAGAAATCCAAAACATTTGTAAAAGGATCAAAGATTTTTGTTAATCCTGCTACTAAAATCCACAAGTTGGGTACCTTCCTGTGTCATCCTTCCTTACACTTGCATAATTTAGTATCACTGTCTAAATTATAAGCTCCTTGAAGTAGTGTCTTTGTTCCACATATTACCAATGACAGCATCTAATACAATGGTTCTTACACATTAGGTAACTCCTGAGTGAATAAATGGATCATTAATAGGCTTTCAGTAATGCTTACGGATTGTTTCATAGCAATTTCCAAATGAAGGAAAAAACCTTGATTTCTTTGCCTTGACATGTCTTGTCACCTTTTCCCAACTATCTCACACCATTCTCTACCACTAGAATGCATGAAAAAAATGCATAATAAACAGGGCCTACTAGACTACGTGCATGCGTTAAGTCAAACAGTATACACAAACATAAAATATATAATCTTCATACAGTGTTTTTTTCTTTTCAATTTTTGCAAAAATAAACTTCATGCAATGAAGTTTTCTACTATTTAGTGCTTTTGCTAGTTAGGTACTTAGAAATAAACATGTCACTGCCAACTTGCTTATAGAAAACAGATTTGTGAGGCGAAATAGTCACGGGGCTGAAGAGAAGGTTGGCGCCAGAGACGATACAAGACCATAAACCCTCTTTTGTGTTTTGGGCCACTGCTGCCCTCTAGGGGACACATGGAAAATAAGCAAAGTCTCCCAAGCTGCTAGAAATTTGCGAAGACCTCGGAAAATCATCTCGTCCATTCAACTTTTATTAAAGAAGACAATTTAAAAAGTAATTAAAACTGCTTCAAGGATAGCTGTATAACCTTAAAAAAAAACCTTTACACTGCGTGCTTTTCTTAGGGTCACCTAGTTTTGAGTCATTCTTGGCAGATAAAATGTTCCTTGTCTACCCTAATTTTCCTGCAGCATTTTAAACATGTTATTTCTTGTCCTATTAGAAAACAGCTGCTTACTATGACTAATGTGTTAGTCACTGTTTATACTTCCAGCTTTTAGCTTCCAATGCCCCAGAAACCAGAAACTCCAGCTCCTTCAGTCTTTCTTTATGAAGTTAGTTTGTATGAAGGAAAATATACAAACATTTCCAGGGCTGCCAAATTGTTACTTATTTCTGGGCGAAGAAGCTTCACTAATTTCAAATGAACAACAAAAATAAAATTGTGATTTTTACATGGTGGATCCAATTTCAACCTTCTTTATAAAAAACTTGAAAAATTAGGATTAATATCTATTGTAATCCTACTTCACAGGCAGAACTCTTAAAATCTTAAAGGAGAATTTAAATGACTAACGCTAAAACAAAGTCTCTGGAAGTAAATATTCTGCCTTTGGGAGAGAATTCCATGACTTTAGGGTGACACTGTGGAAGAGTGAATTACTTGTAAGACTTCTATTTGTTCATCCATTTAACATTTGTTGAGCATGCCATTAACTCATCAGATACTGTCAGGGATTGTATTTGTAGAGAGAAACTTGCCATTCAGTAGAGAAGATAAGTATTTATAGTATCTTGTTTTGCCACGTACTATATTTAAGGTTATTCAACAAGTATTACTGAAATGTTTAGCTTTTACGCATATTATCTATTAGACTTCAAGTGTCTTGAGAATAGAGAATTTATTCTGCTCATCTTTGTATCACTAGTACATTGGATGATTTTTTTCAAGCCTAATAACAGTCCCTTTAAGTGGATGTTATTATCCTCAGTTTATAGTTGAAGAAAATGATTCTTCAGCAATTTATAGCTAGCATGTAGTAGATTTATTTTTTTCCAAATTACTTCTTGCTTGAGAACATGTAGTAGATTTAATCCCGTGTGTCTGTATTGTTGACATTATAATTCCTCCCTGCTTATGTGCCTAGCACATTGCCTGGCAGGTAGTAAGTGTCCAATAAGTATTCGTAAAAGAATGGATTAGTGTGCCTTTCCTGAGCAGTGTGCTCTTTGCTTCCAGTTTGGTATTTCGAGTGCCTCAAACAGTGTTTGGCACAAAACACTTCAATAATCACTGAATGAATGAATAAATGCAGATTTCCTGGGAAGTTCTGAGTATTCTTCCATTACCTTAATTCTCATGGTAAATCCGTAGTGGTGGAATAAAGTCATAAATCAAAATGAGACAAGTGTTTTTATGATGGTGGCCTCAAACCTGGAATTTATTTTCAGCCAATCTCAGGACATCTGATAGGCCATTGACTTGCCTTGTTGGAAAATTTCATTGTCCAAAAATTTGAAGAAATGAGGGGAAGAAGTAATATTTTTAAAAAATCAAATTTTAACTCATAAGGAGGAAGTGGTTGGCCATGCAGAAGTAACAAGAATCTTACAGACAATAAACATATAGTTTTTAAAACTGCTATGGGGATAGGTCTGAAAAAAATCAGACAAATATGGCAAATTTATGAGAACAGATTTTTAAAAGTTCAGAGAACAGATTAGAAAAATTCTATAGCAAAAGAATTCGAAAAGGAAAATGCCTTGAAAAGATTCAGGTTTGCAAAAATTCTAAACCTGCAAAACAAATTCTTAATATTAGTTTTCTCTGATGTTGAGATTATGAATAATTTCTGTTAAATTCCATCTTTCTACATTTTTAAGCTGTCTATAAAGTGATTTTTCAATTAAAGCAGTTTTTATTATATTATAATCTGAAAAAATAAAACAAAGCTTACTGTAAAATAAGCAAGTTCTACCACGTAGTTGCACATAATTTTCAAGGGAAAGAAAGTTGGAGACTGTAATGAAGAAACTGCTAAGGTGGTTATTATGTGACCTTCATTCCAGTTTCTGTGCATCTCTGCTTTAAATAATCTTTAAATAATTTATTTTTGCTTCATTCATGGAGCACATGTTTATGGAGAAACTTCCATATAGCAGCACTGTTCCAGGCACTGGGGACAGAAGTGTAAAAAAGACAAAGTCCTTGTTCTAGAGGGCTTATATTCCAGTGAGGAGAAATACAATAAATGAATAAGGCGTATGTTTAATTCCAAGCAACAGTGGCATTTTAGGAAAAATAAAGTCTTTTAAAGAAAGGGGCAATGGAGTAATGCAGTATGGTTGTTTAAAACACAGTAGTCAGGGAAGCTCTCTTGGAGGAGGCACCAACTCTTAATCAGAGGCCTGAATGTTATGCAGTGGCCTTGTGAAAATCCAGTGAAGAAGCCGGGCAAGGGAATAGCAAATAAAAAGAAAAACACTCAAATGATCTGAGACCAACTAGAAAAAACATCTCAGGATACATGTATGCCTTTGTTTGTTTGTTTGCTTTCTTGCATTTTAAGTTTAAGGAGCATATTGTTTCCCAAAAATATGACCCTGCAGCTTAGAGAAGATGGTAACTTTGATGGACAAGAAAGAGAACAGAAGTGTTATTTTTTCTTTGTCTATGTCAAGGAGAGAATGATGTTTGGAATGGAAATGATAGACTCCTACGCAGAGAGGAAAGAGAAGATGAATACAGAGTGTGAGAGGATGCCACATACTCTAAATGCCTTTAAGGAGTCTGGTTGGTGGGAGCTGTGTCCTTGGGTATCCACTTGTTCATTCTTTGGAAATGCAGTCCTGGGGTAAAGAGACAATGTTGGTATGTCTATAGTTATTTTGATTAACCTCAATTAACTATCAAGATTTTACTGTCATGGTTTGGTCAACATCACTTTCTACTTGTTGTCTTCAGAAGTTGTTCCACCTGAAATTTCCCTGTCCTTCTGCCTCAAGTTTCCTCAAGGAGGCTGATGAAGGCAGAGGTGGAAGTCATATTATGCTGGCGGAAAATGGGTCAGGTCCTAGGAGAATTTGGCTCTGGAGAAAAACAGAGGAGCAAAGAGACTCCAGTGCTGGGAGAACAGAGGGACTGAATTGGAAACCTCCCTCCCACTGCACGCCTCCAAACCCCTGCTTTGCCTTTCTCTTATTTTCTTTAATGTCCCGTGCTTTCTTCTCCTTCCTCTCCACCAACCACTTCAAATATAGCTCCGTCTGAGCCTCCACAGGAAAACTGGTGCCCAATGTGTCTCGGGAGAAATGCAAATAATCTTTCTGGAAACCCAGAGAATGTCATTTAAAACCACAGGGAGATAACTTGGAAGGGTGGTCAGTGGGCGTGGCATGTAGTCAGAAGTAGGAGTCATCCTTTGTTCAATTCAAAATCCGAATGTAGTGTGTAAATGAATTTTGTCTCCAGATACCTATAACTCCCATTTCAATGTTTTAAAACGGGAATATAACTAACAAAATGTCAAATTTTGATTATGTTGATACTTAAAAATAGCAGGATACTGCCTATGACCAAGACATGGTGCTGGGTGCTACGGACATGAATAAGCTGAGGTCCCTGCTGTCAGTGGAACCTACTGAAACACTGCTGGCCATCCCTGAAGACCTGCAGAAAGCAGGAAAGGTGTACATAAGCAAAGGATTGGCCAACATGGATCCGATTTTCAAAAGGAGGAGGGAAGCAGATTCCCAAAACTTCATGTAAGTGAGCCTCAAAGCGATCATGGTAAGACTGACAACTGGACACCACATGATTCACTAAGGAATATCATTTCCTTCTGTGAAAGAGTTACTAGGTTAACCAATGGGGGTGATTAGAGTATCTAGATTTCTACAGAATATTTGCGAAGGCATTGCATGACATACTTGGGGCTAAGATAAAAAATACGAGCTAGACATTGAGGGTGTTGGCAGCTTCTTGAATGGCTACAGCCAGAGGATAACAATGAATGGCAGTCTAGAAGGACATATCTAATGCTGATGCCCCTGGTCTTGTTATTGACGACATTTTAAAAAAATCAGGTATTCAAATAAACTAGAAAGTCTGCTTAGTCAAATTTGCAGATGACACAAAGTTGGGATTTCACTTAGTGGATAAGTGAGATGACAGAATCAGAATAAAATCTACACTCCAAAAATTTTTTTGAAATTGGGATGGAACTAATTTAATGAGGTAACATCAATGGAAACAAATGTGGAGTCTTCTATGGAGGTCCAAAACAAAAAGACAAAAATACAATTATGCAGGTACAGGATGGGGCACATGTGACTTGGCTTAGGTATTTGAGGGGTTCTTAGAAACCCTGATGTAGTTGCCACAAAAGCAACTACATCAAGATAGTGCTTGAAATGAGCTGCTGCAAATTGTTTTATCCTGTGCTGGTCAGACTGTACCCCGGGTTTGCAAAACATTAAAAAATCACAGTATGTTCAGATTAGGGTGTTGAAGGAAAGAAACCAAAGGAAATGAAGTATTGGAAAGGAACTTGTCATGGCATCAAAGAGGAAGTCAACAATTCATTAGCTCCTCAGGTTATATCTAGTACCAGAAAGTGAAATTTATAAAGAGACACATTATGGCTCAATTTAAGGACTTTCTATCAATCAGAACAGCCTGAATTTGGGAGGTCAACAGATTCCCACCATCCCTGGTGTTTCAGCATCACTTCAGTTGTCAGAAAAGTTTACAATCATCATTTAAGACCTTTGAGGTCCCTTTCAATCTCGAGAGTCTTTAGTTCTAGAGTTGTTTACCAGGCATTTATTGCACCATAATGTTGACTTAGCATTTTGGATCACTTTTAGGCTATGCTTTTAGATTTGGGGAAATGGAATAATAATACCTTGAATAATATGTAATATATTATAAGACCATATGATCCCTTCCCCATTCCAAGGTGAACACCCTAAAGAGAAGGCTACAGGACTTTAAACACATTGACCCATCTCAGTTCTGATGTCAGCAAGGAAAGAACTGGCAAACTAGGGCAACTGCTTGATTGACACATAAAAGGACAACTGGATAAAACCATCACCTGGCAACTGGGTTTCTAGTGTATTCTCCAACCTTAGCTGGTTGAAGGATCATCCAGTGCTAAGGATGAAGCTTGCTGTCACTTAGAAAAATGTCATAGTGACCAGTGATAGTTTACCTATAATAGTCAGCAGTAACTCTTCTCTTAATGGTATATAAAAAAAAAACTGACAGATTTTTGACTGGTGGTGGTGACAAATCTATTGCAATTATGCTTATTATATGAAAATTGCTTCCCAGTTTTGAAGACAGTGGGGCTTAGGTGATGTGAGTGGTAGTCACAGTTTATATTGAGCATAACCAATATGCTTCTCCTCTCTTCAGTTTTATAAACTCACTATTCCACCTATAAGTCATATACTTATTCAAGAGATAGGAATATTAATGATAACATACATGCATTTTTTCCTTTTTAGCACCTTATATCAAATATTTACTGATCCATACAATTTCATCTGTATTGAATATTAATTCTATATTTCATGGCTCTTGGTAACTGTATTAAGTTCAGTGCTGCTCATTTACCTAAGGACCTAATAAATTTTTGATAAAAATATTTCACTATGAAACTTCACAATCATTTTTGACCCTAGCATAATTCTTTCTGCACTTATAGTACATGCAGTAGAAAAATTACCAAACAACGTAAGAGTTAAATATTTTCTAGCAATACCAAGCTCGGAAAAGAGCTTACATAGCATTTTTTCTGCTTGCTTTACATTTATATTTGTGTCACAGTACAAACAGGGCTTTTACAGTCCAAGATTAATGCTATGGTTTTCTATGTTCATTCTCTGTCATCCAATCTGCAGTTGGACCAAACAACAACAGAAAATAATCAACCGAATGCTGAACAACTCATTGTAAAAATGTTCATGGGCAGTCAAAGTCAAAATGAAAGAAAATGTCTCAGCATATATGTGTAACTCACTATTTTTATTTTGATAAAACTTCAGAGAACTCTTGTGATGATTCAATGAAAATGACATATGGAAGGCTTTGCCGGAACTTAGCTCAGGGTAGCTAGTTTTTATGGAACACTCTTATCATCATCATCCTCATCATTAGTAATAATGTAATTAATAAGAAATCTGAATCTAAGAGTCAAGCGGATCATTCATCTGGTATACGAGAGGTTTATTTTTCACTTTATATTTGTAGAAATTATTTCTAAAGTTTTCCACTAGTTCAAAATAGCTGGTTAAAAGTAATGAAAACTAATAAGCTAATTGTTGTGCTTCTAAGTATCATCATTGGCTTAGCACACAAAACCAGCAGTGGTGGATTAAATGGCAAGCTCCAGGACTGCTTAATCTAACCACTGCTAATCTTCACAAAACAGCCTTGTCAGATTTAATTTGCTTTATAGCAACCCTGCTTGGAAAGTAGCCTCATTTGGAAGTAAAATATCCACTGATGTTAACAAAGCTATCCTGTTTAAATAGAAACAATTGCAGTGTAGAAAGCAAGCATGATTTTAGGTTTAGAAAAACAGAGTTCATGAATCCTTTATCCATGCCTATAGGAGTAAATACTTCTAATGAGGCGCAACAAAGGCAAAAGTCAAGAAATGATTGCATTATTCTACAGTATGTCTGTTAATTTTTCTTTTATGATTTTCTTTGGATTTAATGATTCAATATAGGCTGCCTTGAATATAAATGTAAGCAATTGTTAAGAAAATTACTTCTGAGAAAACAAGCATAATCTTTCTTCCATTAAAAGGTTTTCATCTGCTAAATACTTGCATATTTTAGGACAGATTAGATCTTAGTGTTTGGAGAAAATGAGATGCCAGAAGCTAAGATTATCACAAAATCACAGAGCTGGGGGATCATTAAGAGGTCATTTAGTTCATCTTTCTGTCTCCATTCAAAACAGCATCCAAGAGAGAAAATTATTCATCCTCTTCTTTAAAATTTTTAGCATAAACTGTATTTGAGCCTTTTCTGAGCAAGCCCTCAATAATGTTGTTGTTAGTGAGTATTTCATTTCTGAAGGAATTTTGAACAAGTTATTTGGAGATCATGTCATAGAAACATCAGAGCTAAAACGAGGAGGGCAACATCCATTGGGTTTTATAGCCAAAAGAAAGGGCACTGACAACTGAGATGACACCATCAGTAACACGAAGGGCACATGGAGAAATACGAGATTGGAAGACACCTACAGGCCTGGGTGCGGGTGATCCAAACCAAACATTAAAAGGCTGAAAACTCAAGAACAAGCAAAATGATTTAGTATTACATTACTTGCAGAAAAGAAGATATGGGACATTTTGGGGGTAGACTTGAGTTATGTGTTAGGAAGAATTTCTTAAAAGTGCACTAAACACTGAAATGAGTTCCTGAGGTAGGTTATACAATTCCAATCTTTGATGATGATCTTTTCTTAAAGAAAAGGTTCTAATGTTTGAACTAGTTTAGCCAAAATAGTTTATTTAAAGATGGAAGGGTGATCTTGTTAAATTAAACCAAAATGACTTATGCCAGGCTGTTGGTGTCTATTATTCTTTAAGATGGAAAAATAATCTTTGGAATTTTCTATCTGCATAACATGAAATATAATACTTCTAATACCTAATGCGCATGGTCAAAATCCAAACTATTTCACCTGTGCATAACTAAGCTTATAATCAGTTAAAAGTGTCCTCACTCCTTTCCTGACAAGCTTAAAATAAATTGATTTAAAACTATTTTAAAATTAGTTATAGAAAAATAATATAAATGTATATGTGGAAACAAAACCATATTTCAAGTGGCAAAATATAATAATAGGAACAGGGCTCAAAACTAATTTTTTTCTTTTTTTATGGTCTTTTGTCAAAGCACTCATAACTAATTACATACCCAGACCAAATAAAGAGATACGAATAGACGTGAAAGACAACTATGAAACTGCTTGATAAAATAACTACCATTTCTCTTTGTTTTTCCAATTCCATGATAAGGTACATACAATGAATTCTGAAGTTCACTATAAACAAAACGTCTCTGTGTTGCCATTCATTTTAAAATCAGACTCCAAAAAATATATGTAGCTAAATTATCAGACTAGGTTTTTCTACACATCCTCAGAGAACAGAATGTCAGCTTACAGAATACCCATTTTTTTGGGAGTGAGATTTGGGTTAAACGTGTTTAGAAGAAGTAGCCAATAGGATCAGTATTTATTCTTTAGCAGCCACTTAACTTTTATCTGTTTCTCCCAGTAAGGGCATGTTGCTAGTAGTAGATTCTAAGTGAAGACACAAGTTTAGTTGAAAGGACATCTGTCAGACCTGAATTTTAATGTCACTTCTAATTACTTACTGGATGGGTGAACCTGCCCAAACAACTTTATTTCATTGAGGACAGTGTTAGACTGACTATAATTTCTTACAAACATTAGTTCTCTTTCCTGAGGGGTAGGGAAGGCATTGTGATAACATGTATGGGAGTGACCATATTTTCTAAGTAAACATGGGTGAGAAATGATTCTCTTGTCTCATGTTCCAGAAATGGAACTTCTACTTCTGTGTGTGTGGCTGAGAGTTGTGTGATCTTAAAATGATCTCATTGGTGACATTCACATTAATTAAAATGCTTCCATATAGCAGAATGCCAATATATTAATTTACAATAAAAATATCCATCAAGCTAATGAGCTATATTGATGGATTACTGTATTTTTCCTTACAGGTATGGATACAGATGTAAATCTAATCATTAACTGGTTACTAAGTCTGGGTTCAGAGCCAGCAGAATAAGTTGGAAAGTGTAAACGGTTGATGTTTTAAAGCCATGACAACCTAATGCATTTTTCTCTCTCCAGGGACACATTTGCTACGTGGTCAAGAGACTTGTGCAGGATCTTCTCATTCTATGAAGTGCTGGAAAGACACTACCCATATTTGCCCCTTTAATCTCCCTTTTCTGTACCTCCGCTATGGAATAAACTAACTTCTGATGGATAAGCATGTTTACTCATAAGAGTTTTAAGTTATGTGTAGACTAAATGCTGAAATTTTAAGCTGAAACACTATTCATTAACTTGAAAGGAAATGATAGGTAATAATTGTGTAAATGCTGTGCTGACTTTATTTGGAAGCAAGACTGAGTTTTAGCAACATTGCCCATGTGCTGTTCTGAAAATTCATGAATACCTGATTGTATGTAAGTTCTCTCTTTGAAAGGGAATACAGTGTTTTTACTGAGTATGAATATTATTTTTCAGTTTTCCCATGTAAGAATCTCTTTTTGAAATGTTTCATTTGGCAAAAGCTAACAGAATTATATACAAAGATGACAATCAATGAAAACAGAAATGCCGTAATAATGGTTTCTGGGATTACAAAACTGAGAACCTGGGAATCAAGCCCAGTTCAACATTTTCAATAAGCGATGCTCACTTGTTTCTGGTGATCTGGGAGAGGCTGGTGGGAAATGAGGAAGAGCAAGGGACTCTCATCTGGTTCTCTGCCCATTCAGTTCATTGTTGTACCAGAAAGTGTTATAAATGCAGAGTTTTCCTGTAAGGCTAAGGAATGACACAAAATTCTCAGGGGAAAATGATATAACCAATTTAGAAGCTGCAATGTAGGTCAAAAAAATGTAAATGGAAATAATAAATGCCATCAAAAAAAGTCTTGGACTGAGAAAAGCCTGGAGATACTAGATATTGAAACTGCGGCACATAAGGAAAGCTATAGCAGCATTTCATGAGGATATTTTATTAGGTGGAAGGATTTTTTAAAAGGGTTAAATTTCTATACTTTATATATTTTTAATTTATACGCCAGTATTTGAAATGTTTCTCTTGATTATATGTATATTTTTTCTATTTTTATAATAGAGAGCAAGATGGCTGAAATCTCCCTATTGATATTCATTAAGTTATTAATACATATCATTATTATGAAATGTCTGATTTCCTTAAGTACTAAGTTTGACAGTTGATATCTCTGACACTTCACTTTGACACTTTTTGTTTTATTTTTATTGTGAAGGTACATCCTCAGTCTTTCAAGTCTTTCAAAAACTTTTTTAGAGCAATTTTTGTGAAACCATGGATAAGTCAAAAATTCATGTTATTTTCAAATATGAGTTCTGTCATGGAACTAATGCTGTGCAGACAGCTCAAAATATCAACAAAGTGGGAAGAATGTGGTTGATGAATGCACAGTATGTCTATGATGTGAGAAGTTCCATTCTGGTGATTTTAATCTTGAAAATGAGCCATGTGGGCGACCTGAGACCAAGGTGGATAATGATAAGCTGAAAGCTGTAGTGGAAGCGAATCTATCTCAACCTACACATGAATTAGCAGCAAAGTTTAATGTTACTATTCCAACAATATTGGACCATTTGAAACA
>CAUYSK010093024.1:0-34319 GCA_963575035.1 Avahi laniger
AAAAAATTGGAAAGAAATTAATTGGACAACTAAAAATATATAGAAAAAGTTAGCTGGCTATGATGGCACATGCCTGTAGTCCCAGCTACTTGGGAGGCTGAGGCAGGAGGATCGCTTGAGCCCAGGAGTTTGAGGTTGCTGAGAGCTAGGATGACGCTACGGCACTCTAGCCCGGGCAACATAGTGAGACTCTGTCTCAAAAAAAAAAAAAATCAATGTCTAGTATATTTGTGAATTCAGTTACTTTGTGCCTTTCACAGCTGGCAAACCCAGAAAGATATGTTATGGTTATATTTTATTTTCTATTTTTCCTTCTTGAACTCCTAAAGGGGGAAGAAGGATGCTCATTTTATAAAATCCTGCCTAATTTCTTTTAAGTTACCACGATAGTGCCTTAGAGTTATAATACTGCTTCTCAAACTTCTGCACATATGAATTACCTGAGGACCTAGCTAAAATGCAGTTTCTGATTCAATAAGTCTGGGGAGAGAAGCCTGAAAGTATGAATTTTTAATAAGCTCCCAGGTGGTGGTGATGCTGGTTCATGGACCAGCCTGTGAGTAAGCAGGCCGCACAGAACATTAACCAAAAGTTTAAGTTGAGCAAAGTACTCAGCAAATATTAATATTCAAGTCTTTTTAAAAATGATGTATTTCTTTAAACATTATACAAAATGGTAGCCAGAGTAGAAAAAAAGAGAATCTGAAATTGCACTTTTATTTTAAAACAGTAAAACACGGTTATTACATCTTTCATCTTTACATTTAATACATGTTGGGATCTTACAAGTATTAAAATTGATGAAGATTTTTAAATATATAAATGGTATAAAACTATCCAAAATGTGGCAATATTTATAAAAAATATTTAGTTTTCAGTACTAACATGGTAGACTAATTTGAGGTAAATGAAGAGACAGATTTAGACCATTTAAGAAGGAGAATACAGGAGAATGTCATCTATATTTTGGGAATGGTCAAAGAATGCTAAAGAGCTTGACCTGTTACTAATACATTAAGACTTCAGACACTGTGCAGATACATGCACATAGTAATAATATACAATGTACACAGTACAGAAAACAGAGGGATGGGCCCAATTTGCTCAAGTGAAAGAGAATAAAAAAGAATTAAAAAAATATGGCAATCAGGGATTCTTTTGACTAATTTGTTTCACTGAAGACAATTCAAATCTTTCATAAACATTATCCTTTTAATCCTTGAGACTTTCCTGTGAGGTAGAGAATTGGGCTAGACTACTGCTTAAAAGCAAGACATGGAATAGTGAGGCTAAAGTAGCTCTTGAGAGCTGAAAAGAATCATGGAATACTTGAACTCCTTAACTGCTCTGCCAGCTCTTGTTGAACAGAGACCAATCTTCTCCTCATGCCGTATTAGAATTCTATTAATAATGTGTCTACATCCTTGGATCCAGAGCCCATACAATAGGAAAATTCTCTTAAACAACTAAAATTGACACGATTACAAATCAAACTTAATGTGTCCGATACAGTTTCATACAAGTATCAGTTAAATCACACAAAGTTGTATAAAAAAATTTCCTTAAAAACATTTTTTTAAAGTGTCATATTCTGTTTTAAAGTACAATGGCAAAGAATTGCATCGGCTGTTACCTTTGTCCTGGTTGAAGGAAAACATTAGGAGAATGTGTTTTTAAGCTAAATGTGTCTCCTCCACTTGATGAATGTCGTGAAGGAGCTTTTCCACCCAAGAGTGATGTTTCTGCTTCTTTTATTTCCATTGCCCTTTTGTAGAGTTCAGCAGCTTTTTCAAAATCACCTTCTTCATAGCTTTGAGAGGAAAAAAAAAAACTCTTAAAACGAGAATATAACCTCTTACCAATTATAAATGACCTTACGGGACACAGAAAAACGTATTGTGAATAATTGCCCATTTTGTCCCCCTTTCTTTTTCGATTGCATTCACTCAGACCAGTAAAATAGAATACTCAAACTCTTCTCCTTTCTATAATGTGGAATATTTCAGGGTCTCATGTGGACACCATAAAACCATGTTGTAATGGATACAGTGAAATTGCTAAGCTAAGCTAGGTATTCTTTGCATCCTGAGATAAACACAAATGAGCAAGCAAAAGTTAACATATACTTAATGGTAAATTAGATCTGAGGACAGCAAATTGCCCATATTACTCCCAAAGCCGTTTAGTTGCAAATGTAAACCATCCTTCACTATTTGCCATGATACACCCATCTGCAAAATAGATCATACAGCCTTCATTTTGCTTCTGGATACTGCTTTAGTATCTCTTGAAGCTGATTAGCAAAAAAACAACCCCCTCTGCAAGAAGAAAACATTCAGCAATAAATATTTTGTGCTGTTCCATGATGAGTCAAATTGAAGCTATTCTAAAAAAGTTGGACCGTATTAGGAAGTGAAAAATATTCTTACCTAAGCACAGCTAGATTTTTTAACGTTTCTCCAACTCGAGGATGCACCCTACCCAGGCTGTCTTCATAAATCTTTAATGCTCTTTCATATAATGGCAAGGCTTCAACATGTTTTTTCTTATTAAAAAAAAAAAAGTAATAATGCTCACTTGAACACACTGGATTTCTAAAATTAATATATTTTAGAATAAACTGACCTACTTTGGTAAGTACTTTAAAAATGTTAATATCCTCCTAAAAGATATGAATAAACAGATTAATTTATAAATAATTACAGGAGAAGCAGTATAACAGAAAGTCAGATACCTAAGTTTTAGACCTGGCTTGGTAATCATTTGACTGTAATCCAATCATATAAGCATGAACCTGTTCCTTTATTGCCAATAGGTACCACACATGTTTCTCACCCATCACAGACAAATGCCATAAGCCTAAAGACAATATTACATACAGAAATGTAGGACATCTCCAGAATTTAAAAAACTCAGCCTGTTCTCTGAACTAAACACTTAGTGATTCACTAAGAGGAAGGAACCATCTTACAAATCTAATACAAGGATGCATTACAAATAAATAACATTAAATTTTCTTTGATTATATTTACTGTGCCATATATAACTCATGTTATATCTATATTTTATGCATTAAAATCATTCATTCATAAAGAGTTAAATGTGGGAACTTACCATTTGGCTATAAAGAACAGCTAAGTTGACCAAGGCAGTAGCTACACTAGGGTGCTTTGGGCCAAAGGATTTCTGTCGAATTTCAACAGCCAATTCATACAAAGGTACAGCTTTGTCAAGTTTCCCCTAAAAAACAAAAGTGAAATCTACCAAAAATATTAAGGCAATAAATGCTATCTGATGAGAACTTTTTCCATAAATGAAATTTCATATTAAAGAGTAATTTTGAGGGAAAAGAATCTCAGAAACATTTCCTCCCAGTTTAATGGGTAGGTTTATAGATAACAGAAAATTTAAGAGAATACATAAGCTATGCTGTGCTGAATTTTCTTTGATAATTCAGAAAGTCCTTTAGGATCACCCATTATTACTCACTGCTACTAGTGGAGTAAAAATACACCAGTTAAAAGTTTGCTACGGTACATAATTTGGAGACCACATCAAAATAAAAAACTCATTTCCCACCAAACTCCTTCCAGATTTTTCTATTTCCTTTCACTTGAAAGTCAGGCAGAAATAGTAATCATGTATCCTTCTTACCAAAGCATAAAGTTCAGTGTCAGGATGACCACAAAATCTAAAAACAGTCTAGGAAGTTCTGTAAGGACACTAAATGAAAGCAGACTTCCCTGGCACTTTTTTTTTTTTTTTTTTTTTTTAAGAACAGCTATAAAAATCCCAAACATCACTCAGGCTAGAATCCTATGGCAAAAAATGGTTATGTTTCATCAAACTACACCTGGTTACATTTAATTATAGGCAAAGCCAAGAAGGAGTGAATAAAAAATGTTCCTTTAATCAACTACAAAGACCTCTCCTGTAGTCCTAACAATTGAGTGATTTGTTATGCTTACGGTTGCTTTACATAGCTAATATAATACTAGCGGAATTTTAGAACTTCTGAAATATAAAATAAATTTGAATTAGAATGCTGATGAATGCATTTGTATTTGGACTGTATTTTAACAAAATCAAATCAATATTTTAATTAAGTCTGAAATAATATTTCTATTTTTAAAATTTTTTTTACGGAGTCTCACTCTGTTCCCTAAGATGGAGTGCAATGGCTCAATCGTAGCTCACGGCAACCTTGAACTCCTGAACTCAACGATCCTCCTGCCCCAGCGTCCCAAGTAGCTGGGACTATAGGCACGTGCCACCACATCTGCTAATTTTATTATTATTATTTTAAGTATTTTAAATATTATTGCTATGTTGTCCAGGCTGGTCTCAAACTCCTGGCCTCAGTGATCCTCAGTGATCCTCCCACCTCGGCCTCCCAAAGTGTTGGAATTACAGGCATGAGCTACCAGACTCAGCCTAAAATAATATTTTTAAATGTTCTATTCTGCTATTTGTTGAAAAATTAAATCATGATTTTAAAAGCTCATATAATCTGTCAGAAAAATGAATTATTTTGCTGATAGTAATTATAGCTTAATTAATGTTATAAAACATATGTCACCATGTCAAGGATTACTTACCATTTTCTTATATAAGATTGCAAGATGCTTCACTGTATATGCCAAAGAAGGGTGATCAGGAGCTAATGCACGTCTCCGAATGTCTAAAGCTCTTTCATAAAGCTCTTCTGCTTTATCATACTGTTTCTTTTCATTGCAGAGAGCTGCCAGGTTATTCAAAGACTGGGCGCAGTCAGGGTGATCTGGTCCTAGAACTCGTTCCCTCATTTCCAAGGAACGCTTCAGAAACTGGTCAGCTGTTCTGTGAACACAACCCCAAAATGGTTTTAACATTTTATTCCTTAGAGGTGAGAATCTCAACTCCTAATTAAATGGAGAACTGAATCCAAATTAAAATGAAGGATTCGGCTCAAAACCCTCTCTTCCCTGTTCTAACGCCCCTCCCTTCATGCCCATTTCCTGACAGTTTGAGTATCTGGATGATTGTCTCAATTCTCCACTCATTTCTAAAAGACAAACCTATAGATGTCTTCCAAACTTTTTGTTTTTTTTGAGACAGAGTCTTGCTCTGTTGTCCGGGCTAGAGTGCCGTGGCAGCCCAGCTCATAGCAACCTCAAACTCCTGGGCTCAAGGGATCTATCTGCCTCAGCCTTCCGAGTAGCTAGGACTACAGGCAACCATGCCTGGCTAATTTTTTATATATATGTATTTTTAGTTGTCAGATAATTTCTTTCTATTTTTAGTAGAGACGGGGTCTCGCTCTTGCTCATGCTGGTCTTGAACTCCTGACCTTGAGCGATCCACCGTCCTCGGCCTCCCAGAGTGCTAGGATTACAGGCGTGAGCCACCGTAAGCCCAAAGTAAACTTTTTATACTTTTAAAATTATTAGACCTAAGTCAGTCAAACAAAAGATTTTGGTATTCACTTCTCTCTTTGGAGTTAGTACTCATTTTTTTTTTTCTTTTTCTTTTTTTTTTTATGAAACAGGGTCTTGCTCTTGGTCCAGGCTGGAGTGCAGTGGTGTGATCACAGCTCAGTGTGACCTCAAACTCCTGGGCTCAAGCGATCCTTCCACTCAGCCTTCCAAGGAGCTGGGACTACAGGTGTGCACCACCGAGCCTGGCTAATTTTATTTTATTTTTTGTAGAGACAGGGTCTTGCTATGTTACTGAAGCTGGTCTTGAACTCCTGGCCTCAATCGATCCTCCCACCTTTGCCTCCCAAAGTGCTAGGATTACAGGCATGAGTCACAGTGCCCAGCCCTAAATAATTTTTAATAAAAGAATATATCATGATTTTTCACAGCAGGTTCTGTAAAGCGAGCTAAATATGTGTTACATTTTTCTGACGAAGTTTCAAATTTGTTATATTTTTATAACATTGAACGAAATATAAAAACACATCTTGTCCAGAAAGTATAAATATAAATGCCATTTTGAGTCTTTTAGTCCAAATAAACTGCCAAATAAAACTAGCAGCCATCTATATCCTTTTCTTTATTCTCCATTAGTACCAAGTTTCTTCTACTGTGAGGGCTCATGTACAATATCTACATAAACTCGCTTTTCATAAACATATAAAACATAGTAGGGAAGTGGTAGAATGAATTTTTAGTTAAGAAACAATGTGAAGCTTGAAGCTCTGACTCAGGTGGGGCAGGGTCAATATACGTAACCTAAACATTTGTACCCGCGTAATATGCTGAAATAAAAAAAAAAAACAATGTGAAAAGAAACAGAGAAAATGCTGTGGTCTTTAAGTATTCATTACATAACATTATAAATGAAATCTGGCATGGTTTTCATCAATTTTTTCTAGCCTTAGACTTGAAGGAAATGTAAAACAGCTTTGTACTGAAGAGACAAATGGACATTTATTTTCATTATTAACACCATGGTACTCACTCCAGGTTATTCTGAAGATAGTAGAGAACACCCAGTTCATTGAGGGTCCGAGCATTATCAGGTGTGTCCTTACCTAATGTAAGCTCTTCTAACTGTAGGGCCCGTCTACGTAAAAGGGCAAATCCATACTGCAGCAAAGAAAAAAATTAAAAACAATCACTAAGTAGGCACAATCTTTGATTCTGAAACAATATACTAGGGTCCTGAAAAATCCTTTTTCCTTTTTTCCCTGTAATCTAGATAATTATTTTAAGTGTCACACTGAATTAATTTAACAGCTATTAAGAATACACGTTTCCACATGGCAACACATTCTAAAATTCATAAAAACTATTCTGTGAGAATGATTATAGGGTATTTTAGAAAGTAAACTGTCTCAAAGTGCTTCAATGAGATTAGGTAACAATTAACTTGTAGATATTTACCAACCCCACTGCTAAAAACTTAAACATCAGGTACTTAAAAATGCACTTTAAGTTAAAACAAAGAGATATGTTCCATTTAAATTTTACCAGCAATTTAGAAAAATGAAAATTTTTTTGTGTGTTCAAGGGGAAGAATTTCTTCCCATTTGAATCTAACATAAATGTTAACTGAATTTCTTTTATTCCCTTTTCCAACCTTTTATATAATCGAAGTAGATTTAAATGCCATCTTCCAATGCCCAACCTTTAAATGAACTTTATAGTCCACTTTTTAAAAGTCTACTAAGTTGTACTTCTCAGTAATGTTAATATTTAAACACATATTATAAAGAAGAAAATGTACTTTTCTAGAAGTCATTTTAAAAATCTAAAGCTCTTAAAAATGGGAGCTTTATGTACTTAAGATATTCAGAGATACTCTTTTCCTCTTATGTTCAAGACACAACACAAAAGAAATCTCTCATTACCAAGTTGCCTTTTCTCCTTGTAGCTTTCTGACGAATTTTTAAGGATTTTTTCCTAAAATGTTCAGCTTGTTCATATCTTAAAATAAAAAGTACAGCAAGTCAAACAAAAGAAACATGTTCAAAGTATACTTCATAGAAATCAAAGCACATAGTGTAAAACCTTTTTTTTTGGCTACTAAATACAGCATTATTCTAGATGTGAAAGTCATATGGAATTAAAAATCTCTAACAAAAATCCTCAGAAAACAAAATATGACAAAACAAAATTAGTCCTCTAAGTAGCTGACATTTAACTGTTTTTAACAAATTTAACTCGTCTCTAAAGGGCAACCTAACTAAATGAAAATCCAAAATTTTAGTTGCTACAGCACTTTTTTCTGCATAGGCTAATTTCTGGTCAAATATAAATGTGAATTTCATACAAAATTTGTGTGAAACAATACTTCTAGAAGTTAAAAGAAAAAGTTCCAATATATACCACTTATGATGAAGTAAAAGAAATAATTTCTGACAGAGGAAGAGATGCCATTCAGTGGGTACCTAATAGATAAGAGAGACTGTTTGTTATAGCAGAGATCAGCAAACTTTTTCTATAAAGAGCTAAATAGTTAATATTTTAGGCTCTGTGGGCCATGTGGACCTACGCAAGTAAGGAATTCTGCCATTAAAACATGGCATAATAATCACAGATCATATATAAATGAAAAAACTGTGGCTATATTCCAATAAAACCTCATTTACAAAACTGGACTTGGCCTGTGGGCAATGGTTTGCTAGCCCTGTACAGGTTGAGCATCCCTAATCTGAAAACTGAAAATCTGAAATGCTCCAAATCTGAAATGCTCCCAAAATCTGAAACTTTTTGAGCACTGATGTGATGCCACAGTGGAAAATTCCACATCTGACCTCATGTGACAGGTTGCAGTCAAAATGCCATCAACACATTGGTTTATACACAAAATTATTAAAAATATTATATGAAATTACCTTCAGGCTATGTGTATGAGGTATATATGAAACATAAATAAATTTTGTGTTGAGACTTGGGTCTCACTCCCAAGATAACTAATTATGTACATGCGAATATTCCATAATCTGAAAAAATTCAAATTCTGGTCACTCAACCTATATTAGTAATGTACTCAAACATTACAAAGTTAGTGAATGAGCAGGATTCAAATCCAAGACTATCTGACTCCAAAGTCCACGCTCTATTCTTCGCTCATCCGCAAGCAGAGATGAATCTTGTAGTTCTAAGTCTCTGTTTACCCCATGAAGATCCAGATCGAGACATATTATGTGTACACAATGCACAGGGTAAGGAAAAGAACACAGCCACAAAGCAAAGCCTACCTCATAAGTACATTAAAAAACTGTAACTTCTCTTTACAAAATCAGAGTATTACTGATCTAAACCTTACTTATTTTGTTTCTGGTACAAAGTTGCAAGTGCCTCAAGTTCACGAGCAGTGTGTGGATGGTCTGCACCATAAGCATTTTCCGAGATCTCCAATGCTTGTTTATACAGTTGCTCTGCATTGCCAAACTTCTTCCACTGCACATACACGCTTGCTAGCTGGTGGAGGGACTGGGCTACTCTTGGGTGATCTGGATCTAAAGCTGTTTCTCGAATTTCTAGAGACCTCTGCAGAGGCACCACAGCCTGTGGAAAAAAGGGTGAAAGGCCAATTAAAGTGAGTAAAATGCTATTAAAATCTGTCATCTGATTAAACATTAAAGATCCCAGCACAACAAATGAAAACCGCATTAACTCCTTGGAAGAAGAGAAGAGTAAACATGAAAAGTCTCTGACTTTCCACTGAGGTGCTGAGCTTACCTGACTGAGAAGGCCTAGATCCTTGAGAAATCGCCCCAGGGTTTCGTAAAGATCCGCTAAGCAAATCATGTTCTCTTCGCCTTCACAGTTTTTCTCATACTGCTTCAATGAATCAAAGTATTCTGTTGCCATCGCGCTTTTGTCTTTGCCCACAAACTGCCAATAACTCAGCAACTCAGCAAAGTGACCTCTGTTTCAACAAATAACAGTAATTCAACGAAAAAAAAATTTTAAAATTCACTATAGAATGAAAATGTCAGAGTTCATATCAAATTATTGACATTAGTAGGCAAGTACAGTGTGGTGAGGTAGGGCTCAGACTGTCACCTGAGTTCCACCGCATCCTAGCTAGTGTGATCTTGAGCAGGTTGTCTGACCTCTTACTCATCATCCTTATCTACAGAAATCAGACAACACTACTTGCCCCAGGTGTTACTGTAAGAGATTATGGCACATAGTAACTACTTCGTGGTGTTGGCTGTTATCATTAATATCATCATGGCTAATCACCAGTGGAAATTTACCTGAATCTTTTTTATATGTTTCATGGTATGTAGTCAACTGCTGAGTTTTCCTAAAAAATTATTTTAAATGATGGAAATTTGGAAGAGAAGAAACTAATGAAACACAGCCAAACTGTCCTAGAGTAACGACTTTGCATTTTCATTAAGTAATTGAATGATAAGAAGTGAGCTTATTCATATGTTCTATAGACCTGTGGGTCCCAATCCCTGGGCTGCGGACCAGTACCAGTCTGTGGCCTGTTAGGGATTGGGCCGCAGAGCTTTCCCCTCTTTCCCTCCTCCTCCCCATCTGTGGAAAAATTGCCTTCCATGAAACTTAGGAACCTAGGAACCTGGGCAGGGCGGGGGCCCGCGCAGCAGTGAGTGAGTGGCAGGCAAGCCAGTGAAGCCTCATCTGTATTTACAGCCACTCTCCATTGCTCGCATCACTGCCTGAGCTCCGTCCGCCTCCCCAACACCTCCCCGCAACGGGTCCCTGGGGCCAAAAACGTTGGGGACTGCTGCTGTAGATGCTTTTAAGTAGGATGGGAGAACTGGTACCAGTGGTCCCCAACCTCTTTGGCACCAGGGACGGGTTCCATGGAAGACAGTTTTTCCACGGATGGGGTTGGGAGGGGGAGGTGGAGCTCAGGCGGTGATGTGAGCGATGGAGAGCGGTGGCTGTAAATACACGAAGCTTCCCTCACTTGCTCGCTGGCCCACTGCTCACTTCCTGCTGTGTTCCACGAAACTGAGGAAGACCATTTTCCCACAGGCTGGGGGTAGAGGGGAGAGCTCAGGCAGTGATATGTGGCCAGGTTCCGAACAGGCCGTGGCCTGGTACAACTAAAGAACAAATCTGATTTCAAAGGAATCACGAAAAATTGGAATGGACATCAGAAATAATTTAAGAGGTGAAACAAAGAAATTTGAGAGAGTTCACTCAGGAGCAAAGCAAATTATGTAGCTATTTTATGAAAAGTGCCTAAATTTCTAAGTGAGGCAGAAAAACCCCCTTATGAACCTTAGTTAGGTCAGAAGCTTGGCTTGCTGACTGACTTAGCAGGTCAAAAGTTCTGCTACTGACAAACTCAAACATACCAAAAGAGGCAAACACAGTATATTTATGAATCAGGGTAACCCTTTCTTTAAATTCAACACTAGACAGATTTCATCTAGAGCCCAGAGTCTGGTTTTAAGGCTACACTTGGAGATATCTAAAGGTCCTAAGAAGCAGCTATTATGAACTACCTTTCAGGGTAGTTTAGATTTAAACCTGCTTAAATGTAAAAATAAAACATAACCTTGTCCCCAAATCATTCCAGCTCTGATTTTATGAAGCAGCAATACTCTGTCTTTCTCTTGGAAAAAGTAGATCTCATAGCAATTTGCAAATTGTTTTAAAACTTCTCCCACACTGTTTGTATTTTGGGTACCACTGAAACTGGACTAATTTTTAAATTAAAAAGTGTCATTTTTTTTTGTTAAATTTAACAACTGTTTAAATCTTTCTATGGAAAGATATTTTATAAGTTTCTTACCTTTTATAAAGGTTTTGAGACACGAAGAGATTGAGAAGGCAATCATGCAACTTCTGTTTACTTCCCTGCTGCTGAAAAAGCCAAGGGAGCTCATCTGCACTTCTCCAAGTCACTCTGTTCTGACTATGAGAAGAGAGGAGACAACACTCACTAATATCTTCCTACAATGAGGTTGCTCCGAAAAGGCTTTGGACAAATGTTGAAGGAAGAAAAATATATTTAATGTGTATCTCTGACTCTTTAAGCATAATCTAATATTGAGAAAGTTTGGTCAAATCAGAAACTTTACCAATCTAACTATGAAAATAAATTCAGTGATATTCAGAACCATCAACCAAACTCTAAAGGTATTTTTCTAAAATTGAACTATTGAAAATAATTCTCAAAGGACCCAATTACATACACAGATACCTTACATGCACACATATTTTAAACTGTTTAACTGGAATAAAATAATAAAAAATGATCCTGCATTGATTTTTCTTAAGTGTAAACCCTTAGCATAATATTAAAAGACTTACAAAATCATCTTTTGAACTTTTGACATTAACAGAATAAGGAAGGGATTTAATCTTTTTTGTAAAAATAAAATTTTTATACTTTAAGCTAAGAAAGAGAAGGACAAAAAGTTAGAATGTGTTACAGGAGTTCCAAAGAACAATATCGACATTTCTAATACCTTAGCTGCAAGGTAAAATAGTTGATTAGCTTTTGCTTGTATGAAGAAATTATGGTGGGACATTCCATATACTCTAATCTCACTGCTTCCCAAGCCTAGGGAGAAAAAGAAAAAATATTGCATTCTATTTTATGTAAGTCACTGTACATCCAACAAAAATTTGTAAAAAGGAGTTTATTTCCATTTTATAGCTGTATAACAGAAATGTCATTAGAACATTTTTAAATTCAGGATATATTTTGTGATAAACTGATATTAGAATAAAAATTCCTGTACTATTAAGAATTTAAAACCCAATTTAATTCAAAATTTTAGTTAATACATTAAAAATATCAGAAATGTGGAGTGAAAAGTTACTAAAAAGAATTATATTCAAGTGATACGCAATAAAGGAGCAAGATAAGGCTGTGAAATTACAAACGTTTCACATTTACAAATACAGCACACTCAAAGGAAAGACTTCATTTGTATACATATATAAATCAAGCATGGCATTGCAGATGATAAGAATTATATTAGCAATAGTTCCTAAAGATTTACTATTATGTGCTGGACATCATGTCTAGTACCTCACAAGGACCAAGGACCACTTCAATTAACTATCTTCACAACCCCTTTGGCAAACTGGAAAAGTCTGTGCAGGGCTCAGAACTTGCCCAAAGTTAGATAGCTGTAAGCTGTGAAAATCTGAGTTATGAAAGGAGGCTGACTGACTTACAGAGTCCAAGCTCATAATACATATACAGTCAAGTGCTACGTAATGACATTTTGGTTAACAACAGACTGCATATATGATGGTGGTCCTGTAAGATTATAATGGAGCTGCCCTGTACAGGCATATCATTTTTTAAATCTTTTATGCCATATTTTTACTATATGGTTTCTATGTTTAGATATAAAAATACTTACCACTATGTTACAACTAGCCTACAGTATTCAGTACAGTAACAAGCTATACAGATTTGTAGCCTAGGAGAAATAGGCCATGCCACATAGCCTAGCTGTGTAGTAGGCTATACCAACTAGGTTTGCGTAAGTACACTCTGATGTTTGTACAACGATGAAATCACCTAATGATGCATTTTTCAGAACATAACCCTGCTGGTAAGTGACACATGACTGTATAATAATACTAGCAATTCAATGAAACATAAAATTGAAAAATAATTTTTTTCTCTTCCAGAAAGAAACTACCTTAAAAAAGTTTCTTTTGGTCTTTTGTGACTAGTACTTTTTACAATTTTTAAAATTTTATTGTGGTAGGAACACAACATGAGATCTACCCATTTAATAATTTTTTAAGTGTAAAATATAGTATTGGTAACTATAGGGACAATGTTATACGGCAAATCCCTAGAACTTATTCATTTGGCAGAAACTACCTTTTAAAATAATATCCACCTCATAAAGGTACTACATAAGCATAATATTAACTAAATTTTACATCTAACCTAAAATCATCAAAAAGATTATAGTATAAAATTTCAGATATCAATTTTGTCTTGTAACTGAAACATTTAAAATAATATAGCATAATATAACATGGAATAATATGGTGACATTTATAAGTAAAAAATCTTAAAAGATGCTTAAAATAATACTTACCTGCAGATGTTGAAACCTGAGCAAGCCACAGCCATAAGTCAAGAAACACATTTTATGTAAACTGTGAATAAGAGAGGTCAAGACAGCCCAGGACATCTCAGGATAGAGTTCCATCAATTCTGATTCACTCACACCATTGTGACTAACACTGATGAGGCAGAGAATCTAGGTAGAAAAACCAATAAACAATGATCATAAGGTAGCTCTATCAGTAGCTAATATCCATTAAAATTTCCATAGTTCTTTTAAGCTTATTAACTTTTTACCCAAACTTACAATCAAATGATTTAATAAACCAAGAAACAAATTTCTTAAAATAAAACACACTGTCCAAAAAGCATTAATCGAGAATAAGATAGTGTATACATAAAATCTAGCATGCCAAAGATTACACAAAGTTTAGTGAAAATGAAAACTGCGTGAAATATTATTATTTAAAACTAATGACAGGCCGAGCTCTGTGGCTTATGCCTATAATCCTAGCACTTTTGGAGCCAAGGCAGGAGGATTGCTTGAGGCTGGGAGTTTGAGACCAGCCTGAGCAAGAACAAGACCCTCTCTCTACAAAAAATAGAAAAATCAGCTGGGTGTGGTGGTACATTCCTGTAGTCCCAGCTACTTGGGAGGCTGAGGCAGGAGGATCTCTTGAGCGCAGTAATTTGAGGTTGCAGTGAGCTATGATGATGCCACTGCACTCTAGGCAGTGAGCCCTTGTCTCCAAAAAAACCCAAAAAAACAAAAAACAATAAAACAAAAACAAAAAAACCCAACCAAAACCAAAAACCACCTAATGACAGAATTCCAATTCTGGGAAGACAGTGGAAAAACAGCCCTCCTATTACAAATGTCCACAAATACCAGATGCATTCCTGAAAACGCAGTTGAGCCTGGAAAAAGGAAAGGGAAATCCTGCAGGTGCCAAAAATGAACAGGAAACTGAAATCGGAGGGCTTAGTGCTGGAGCTGCAGTGGAGACAGAGGACAGGCAGTGAGCAGCCCCAGGCACTTAAGGGCGTGGGCTTTCACACCCACAGTGGAATGGAAGGTGAGCCCTTACACCTTGTGCAAGGAGTTGGAACTAGAAACTCTGTTAATACTAGGACCTTCGAAAGGCTTTGAAGGACATTCTCTCTCAGTGAAGGGGAGCATGAGGAAAACAGCTCACAGACAAGGAAAGAATACAAGGAAGCTTGTGGGCCTGGGGATAGGAGGAGAAGTCAAAACTCTAGGAACCACCAAGCTGAAAAATTAATGTAAAAATGGGTCTAGGTTCCAATTTTAAGAGTTCAGCAAGGTTGCCAGATATAAAATAAATTTCCAAAAATTAAAATTGAATACATTAAAAATTAAAATTGTTATTTTAATTTTAAAGCTTTTAGAAACAAATCTTAATAAATGTGCAGGAGCTTCATGGGGAAGAAGATAAAACATTACTGAAAGTCATTAAGGAAGTTAACTAAGTAATGGAGTTATTTAGCTTTCTATGGAAGGAAAAACTTATATGATAATTTTCTCCAATTTAATCTCTCAATTCAATGTAATTCCAATTAACATTCCAAAATGAGGTTCCATGGCACTTTAGGAGCCAAATTCTAAAAATACAGATAGAAAATTAGCCAAGACAATTGTGAAGAATAATAATAAAAGGGGATTTGCCCAAGCAAATATCAAAGCTTAAAGTTCTAACAATGAAGACAGTGTGGTGTTGACAAGGAATAGGCAAAATTGGAAAAGAAGAGCCTAGAAACAGACTGATATTTATATATGTGAGCTTGATATTTGTCAGGTGGCATTGCAGATCAGCAAGATACACTATTTAGTAAAAAGAACAATTAATTAGCTCTATGACAAAAGATGAAAAAGTAGGTCACTTCCCTCACACAATAAAAATAAATCAACATGAGTTAAGAACTTACACATGATGTTTTTGGAGGAAAGTGTGTGTGTATGTGTGCGTGTATGAGAATGCTTTTATGAGAGCAAAGAATTTTTTTTTCTTTTTTTTCTTTTTTTTGCTAATCATGTATCTTTGGAAGATAGCAAAGAATTTCTAAACATGTAACAGGTATAAACCACAAAGGAAGCTGTTGATAAATTTGACTTCATCAGAATAAAACTTCGTATAATGAATGATACCATAAAGCTGAAACAAGAAACAAACAGGAAAAAGACATTTATTTGTAAATTCTATACTAAAGGATTTGTATTCGGTATGCAGAACATTTAAGAACTCCTACAGATCAACAAGAAAGACAAACAAGCCAATTAAAAAATGGGTAAGGACTTGAACCAGCAATTCACATAAGAGGAAACAAGGATAGCCAATAAATATGAAAAGGTGATAAATCTCAGTGATTATCAGGAAGATGCAAATTTCTACAAGCACACTATGGCTGCCAGCATTCCTGTATATGCTTGAAACATGTTTAAGCACAAGTTTAAAAAGAACTGTTATTTACTACAATTGACACACAAATACAAACAAAGCAAACTAAGCTTCCTTTTATAAGTTCATTTTACTTTACCTGTTTCATTAGTTCCTTATCCACATCATTTGTCATGGACTCCTGGATAGAGCGCAGAACGAGTCTGTATAATGAAACAGTATCTTGACACTGGAAACACTGATGAAGGATTTTATCTAAACTGCCTGCTCTCCCAGCACTGTTGGAATTGAGAAGAGACTTAATTTCTTATAAACTGCCAACATGTGTGAAAAATTTGGGGTAGATAAAAACTATGTGATCTCTATTTTTTTTGTACTGCAACTAATAACAGAAATTCAATGAAATATGATACAGGAAAATGGTAGTTTTATGGGGCTGCTAGAGTCATGGAGTTTACTTTGTTATATACCATTTAATTCAATTTAATAAACATATGCTGACACTTACTATACATCAAGCAATTACTATGCCTTATGGAATATAAAAATGAGTAAGATATGGTTCTTATCATCCAGAAGCATGCCATCTATATACAGGAAGCAGGGAAATAATGATTAGTACTGTTAGTTAGTTAGACACGCAAATTAAATTTGTGTAGAGCCAGAATTTTGAAAACGTCAGGCTAAAATAAATAAAATCAGTAAATGGAAGAGTTTGTTTTAAAATATTATAGAATATTTACCAGTAGTTTCATTTTTAAAGATTTATATTTTATAAATATAAAGAGAAAAAAAATGGTCCATAGTCCCTCTTAAAACACCTTCAATAAATACTATGAGATGTAAGAAAATGATTCACACTCTTAAATTGTACTTATTGTACTACTGATGTTCACAGAGGCCAGAAACATCACCACAACTCTAACACTGGGAAAGGATGGTAGAAATATCATGGGCAATTTAAAGTTTCAGAAGATTCCATTTTTTTCTTTTTTTTGAGACCGAGTCTCACTCTGTTGCCCGGGCTAGAGTACCGTGGCGTCAGCCTAGCTCACAGCAACCTCAAACTCCTGGGCTCAAGCAATCCTCCTGCCTCAGCCTCCTGAGTAGCTGAGACTACAGACACACACCACCAGGCCTGGCTAATTTTTTCTATTTTTAGTTGCCTAATTTTTTTTTTCTATTTTAAGTAGAGACAGGGTTTCACTCATGCTTAGGCTGGCCTCGAACTCCTGACCTCAAGTGATCCTTCCACCTCAGCTTCCCAGAGTGCTAGGATTACAGGCGTAAACAATAGTGCCCAGCCCAGAAGATTCAAATTTGGTGCTCAAGATGAGAATGTGGTATTAAGGGACAAGAGAACTAGATTCAGTGTCTGGAAATATGAGTTGTACTAGAATCACTATCGATTACGGTGAATACCAAAAAAAGTATTCATCTTTACCTTTGGTTGAGAACAAAGTAGATTAAAGAGGTACTGAAGAAATCAAAGTAGTAAAACATTCTAATGCTTATCTAAAGCAGATTACTAATGGGTATCTTAAATAGAAGAACTATTTTGCGATGAAGATTTTATCAGGAATTGAGAACAGAGACAATTAAAAATTCCTGCCTACATACCTACCTACAAATATTCAAGGACACCTGAAATAACATTCTTACACCTCCACTTTCCCAAAGCTAGGGGCTTCAGGCAGGCGGCAATGAGCACTCAGGGGTAGGCTCCAAATGAGGGCGAAGATGGCTTTCTCTTGCAACTTCCAGCAGGGAAAGGGTTAGTGTGATGAAAATTAGCCAAATCTATTAACGAGTTGTGATAAATCACGGGCTACTCAATCTCAGTTGTAAGTCACATTCTCACAGAATATTGTATCACCATTAGAAAGAACAGAATCTGAGTGGCCCAAGAGACTGTTGTAATGATCAGTTCTGTTTTGCACGGTGAGGAAGAGATCTGCAGCAAACACAAACATGCAGAAGATCGTGTAAAATAACCACCACTTACCGTGCAATCATTTTGCTGATAAGGGTGACATAAAGGGCGTTGCAGGTTGTAGCAGAACGACAGTGTCGTTCTAGCTTCTTCTCCTACACCAGTTTACCAAAAAAAACAAAATGAAAATACAAAAACCACCCTGGAATTAAGCGGTCTTTACTACTGAGCCAGCAATAAATATCCCAGCAGAAAAGACACTGTTTCTGCCACCAGGGACGTCACACTGTGTAGTGCAAAATCCTTGGCTATGGCCAGCCTTCCAACTGCAGACCACAGACATGGCAAATATCTTTTGCTCGTAAAATACCTGCCTAATATTATAAAGTAAACCTTAAGACCTAAATGTTTTTTACTGCTTTTTTTCTACCTGTCATTAGTTTAAGAGGGAATGCACTTACTAAAGTAATTACTAAACTCCAATTTTCCCTAAAACAACAGAGCTCCTATATTGAATTTTAAGTCTCACGAGATTTTTTTATAGGAAAGCTGATAGTAAAAGACAGCATCAAAATTAAAAACACTTACCTGCTCTTTATTCAACTTAATGTCTACAGACTGGCATTCTGCAATTATAATAGATTTTGCATCTTTTGGATTTAAAGGATCAAGATGAAGTGTAGGCCACAACCTTTTATTTAAAGAAAAGAAAAATGAAATTCTAATAATACATCAAGAACTGTAATCTACCTACAAGTTAGAATCCATGACAGGAATTAATTGTTTTTATACTATCTTTATAAAATAATCAAAACCAATCTCTATTAATCATATTAAAAAATAGTAATTTATTGCACTCTAACATATGTATCTTTACTTTCAGCAATAAATCATAACAAAGAGTATTATAAAATAAATAGTGTGTATGTATATATACATATAAAAGATAGCTAAGTGATAAAATATTTCTAGTTCTACATCTTATGCTACCAGTAAAACTAAGCACAGGTATTATCTCCTATGTATGAGGACTGGTATAAGACACAGTTGTCCATAAGTACTTATAATGCAATTGGAAATTAATTATAACAACATACATTCTCAACGTGGTAGTGAAAATTGTTTCTTCTGGGGAAGTGAAAAAACCTTATCTTTTTATGTATAAAGCACAAATATACACATATATCTGTTTATATACAGTATGTGTATGGTATTAAAATTTCTTCGGGGGGGATAATTAGGAAGAAAATATCTAAAAAGGCTTCTTAGGGGGCAAAAATAGGTTGAGAAACACTGCCCCGCATAATTCAACCACTGTATTCCTTTTTTGAGGGCCACTGAAGTGAGCTTCAATTTCAAGATAACAAGTGTCTTGGCTATTATTCCCAGCTCGGCCCTTTCCCTGTTTTCCTCATCCAAAAATTTAACTGCCTACCAGTTACTTGGATCTACAACTGGTAACTCAAACAAGCCATGTCTAAAAACTAAACTCACCACCTTTCCCCCACAAACCTTCCTGTCCTCTGTGTTTCCTATTTCAGTTCATGAAACCACATTTACTTAATTTCTCAAGTCAGAAACTCAGGAATCATCCTTTCCCCTCGTATCCCAGATCTAACCTCCCACCAAATCCCAAGGATTGTATCTTCTTCTTGAATTCATCCACTTCTCCCCGCCCTCACTGCCACTCATATGAAAAACACAAATGCATCTCAAAAACCATTCCTTGTTTCTACTTAAAACATTTGATGTAATCTGAAAGAACTAAAGTTAGCATCCTACCTCCATGCCGGAGGGCATGTTTCTACATTCACAGAAACAATTACTCTTACATTCACTGGCAGGGGATCTATCAGCCATTTCATGTGTTTTTCAACTTGCTTAAAAATATAAAAACAAAATTCAATCTATTAATTAAAATATTGCAAAACAGTTCAGTAATAGCTCTCCAAATAAAATAAAATTCCCATTACGTTTCTCTTATTTTTATTAAGGATAAAAATCTCATCTTTGGATGATTTATCTTAGAATTTTAAAAGAACAAGTAGCAAAACACCATCATCACCAATTTGAACTCTAGACATTTAAGGAAATGTCAAAGCCCTAAAAATATGTCAAAACGAGCACTTTCCTAATTGTGTAAATTTGGTTGTCTTTCCCAATAAGGTACTAGTGTCTACTGGCATACAGTACATTTTTTTTATCCACATGCTTTCCTCCTTAGAAATTAAGCAGAAATAAAAAAAAATCAACATTTTCTTTTCATAAACATATAATTTAAATGCCTGCTATAGCCATTACTGATATTTTTGTTTCTTTCTGAGTACATTAATAAATTACAAAGTGAAAACAATACCTGAACTTGATCTATAGAATCAATAATGATGATGATGCTGCCTTGATGACGAGCAGAAAGTTTTTCTAGCCAACGTGGAAATTCTTCCAGAAGCTTAGCAGGATCCAACGTCAGAGCAGACACTGACCAAGAGTGCTGCATCAACTACAAGAACAGAACACATACCAAGTAAAGACGTTACACTTTATCTGAGGTGGTGGGAAATATTTCTATCCCTACTTTTTAAACCAAAATTGGGTCACCAAGAGGACCTGATTTTATTGGGTATTATTATTATTATTTTATTATTATTTCAGCATACTATGGGGGTACAGATGTTTAGGTTACGTATCTTGCCCCCTCCACCAGTCAGAGCTTCAAGCGTGTCCATCCCCCAGATGGTGCGCATCGCACTCATCATGTATTATTTTTTAACCTTATACAAAAAACAAGTGGATAATATTGAAAATTAGGTACCTAATTATCATTAGGTACTTATTAGTCCCAACAATTTCTGAATCTAAATAAAATTCTGATAATTCCAAAAGATAGCATACTATACCTTTAGAGTTAGTCGTTTAATAATCAAGGAAGACTCTGAGCTGGTTGACATGGGCCTCCCCACAAAATGAGAAAGAATCAGTGTGTTAGGGGAATTCTTCTGTTGTAACTGAATCCTGAAAAGGAAAGGACTTCAGTGAGACTGATGAAGCTCCTTTACTGTCAACATAAAAGAGAATTTACAATCCATTAAACATTAAATGTTGCCTATCTGTCAGCAATAAGATGGTCAGTCACTTTCAAATAAATACAGAGATTTCTGTTTTTACTCCATTTGTAGGTTCTTTTAAATAATATTTAAAAAAACCACAGATTCATTTTAAATACAAATTGATGTTAATTAATGTAAACAAAAGTAGTTTACATCGGAGATTAAGGTATTAGTAAAGTAAGCATTAACTTTTAATTAAAGTTTGCTATTAGAGCAAAATCTGTTAGATATAAAAATATTATTTTCCAAACATAACTTTAAATGAAAGGGCAATAAGAAGAAAACAATTACATATATTAACTCTTCAATGTAAATAGTAATGAAAGAAAATATTCTTATTACTTGTTTTCAAATAATATAACAACAAAGTTTATCAGCTTATATGAACCTTAGTCCATAATTTGAAGAACTAGATTGCATTCATAGTAAAGGTTACCCTTAATTTTGATGTTCCACAGGATTTATTTTACTCTAAATAGTCTGTTTTTGTCTTGTTTCAAATATTTGAAATCCCAATGAAACTTTTAAGATGAATAATTAAAAATAAAGGCACATTTCTCTATAATCCACCTAATTCCACATCACTCTGATCATTCCCTTACATAGCTCTGTCATAGCTCTTATTTATGTAATTTATGTACACATTCATAAATGCTCACTTTCCTATTCCTTTCTCATTCTGTATCTTCTGACATTTAAATTCTATACATTTTAGGCCATGAGCCTATTATTTTACTCCTTTGTGCTTTTTTAATGTTTAGGCCATGCAGAAGGCAGACATGCAATACATTTTGTTGAACGAACTCAGTAATTCAAAAGACGATGATGATAAGAACAAATTAATTGCATTGCATCGTACCACTTTGATAAAAGAAGGGACTTTCCAGAACCTGGTCCTCCAGACACCAGAAGGGGTGGAATAGGGGCTGGTGCTGCCACTAGATCATTAAGGCGTTGGTAATACTAGGAACAAAAATGAATTTAAGTTGTGAGGAAGCACATGCCTCTGAGAATTCTGAAGACAGTCAACTTCTGATTATTCTCTGAAAGCATTGGAGAAAAGCTGCATGAGAAAACGAAATCTACTTTTAGTTGACAGTACTCTCGTAATTGTTTATTTTTTATGGCTGGTGAAATGTGCCTGAACTAGTAAACTAAGAATGGGCCCCAATTTCTTCTACACGTAGTACTGCTGAAAACTAATGGATGACAACACATCAGGTCCACGCGGGGTTTTGCAACATTCAGATGTTTGCAGAATGCTGCAGGGAGCTCACTGTATCACACCATAGCCCCCATACCACAAAAAGTACCACGGAAAGCCTTGAGGGCCCGGAACGCATCCTAATCCCCTGGTCAGAAGAACAAACACTTGTCCTGAAGACTACCTCAGTTTCCAGGGATTGCTGAGAATAAGTCGAAATAACAGTAGGTTTCATTGGGGCTTTGGAGTCTCTCAACCTGCCCAAGAGAATCAGGTTAAGACAGGGTGTCTGAGATCTTGCTGAAATTAAGTGAGTTTTATGTAAAGTCCCAAAACCCATATTTCCCAGCTCAAAACTGGTTCAGAGCTGAAAAGAACACACTCAGAAAAACAAAATATCTTAGTACTTATTAAGGAGTTCCCAAAGTTATTTTTGGAGTTGAGATGTTCTTCATGTGGACAAGTGGTCTAAATAACAGCTGATGAGGAATTTTTAAAAAATGTGTAATAAGTTAATAAGTACTTTGTGGCTGGATTTAGGCTGGCTTTAAGAGTAGCAAAATTCTCCAGCAACTACAATAAATGATTACTTGGTATAGTTTTTCAACCATTTTTTCTGCTTGTTATATCTAAATACAGAATATATTCCCCAGGAACTCAAATAATTCTGATAGAAATGATGCTTCTGAAGGAAGTATAATACAGGTAGCCCCCTGCAGCATTCTGTAAGTGAAGGAAGGCTTTATTGATTTGTCTTGTAAATGCTAGTAACTTAGTTCATGGTCCCACATAAAGCCCATTTACAGACCCATGGTTCCCAAGTTAAGAACTCTTGCTATAGAACAAAAAGCACAGGATTTGGAGCCAGAAGAACTAGACTCAACTCCCAGATCTACAATGTGCTCCCTATATGCTTTTATGGTCAACTCAGGTTCACCATAATCTGAACCTCAGCTTCTTCATTTATAAAATGACAATAGCAATACCTCTCTTACAAAATAACAACTAATTTAACATTTATTTTATTATTTTTATTCTTTTAGAGACGGGGTCTCACACTGTTGCCGGACTGGAGTGCAGTGGCATGATCGTAGCTCACTGAAGCCTCAAACTCCTGGGCACAAGGGATCCTCCCGCCTCAGCCTTCCGAGCTGCTGAGACTACAGGTGTGAGCTACCACACCTGGCTAATTTTTCTTATTTTTGTAGAAACAAGGTCTCACTATGTTGCCCAGACTGGTCTTGAACTCCTGGCCTCAAGTGATCCTCTTTGCCCTAGCCTCCCAAAGTGCTGGGATTACAAGCGTGAGCCACTGCACCTGGCCTAATTTAACATCTATTATGTGCCTGGTATTGTGCTAAGCACTTTATGTGCATTATCCAGTTTAATCCTCACAGCAGCCCTATGAGGTAGGTACTATTAGTTATTCTCATTTTACAGATAAGAAAGTCAAGTTTAGAGTAGCCAAGTAATTTGATCAAAATCCAGTTAGAAAATGATGAAACCAGCACATAAACACAGACAGTCCAAATTATAAAAGTTCTATAAAAATATAACTGTTAATTTTAGTTACTGTAATATTTTTTAAAATATTAGATCATATATTATTTTTCAAATATTATTTTTGAACTTGAGTATAGATTTCTTTGTATACTTTAAGTTCTCTTAATTTGTTTAGGATGTTGCAAGACCAATAAGAAAGGACTGATCTGCTTACTGCATGAACTACTGTACTTTGTTTTCCGAATGTTTGATATTTTGATTCCTTTAAGAACTAGAAAAGTAGATAGCCTTATTATTCTTCTCAAGTTTCCCAGCTATCCTAATCCTGGTTGGGTGAGTTGCAGATGGTGGCATAACGAACATGTGGTTAGTAAATCCTAACCTGTAACTAAAAATATTTGGTGTTCATAAATATATTTGAATCTCATATCTTTCATATGGTACAAACCTAAGCATGTCTCAACATGGATAATCAAGCCATGAGAGAAGACAACTAACACAGTCATAAACCTTGACTATATTTAGGTGAAAATACAATCACAATACAGCCTTTAAGTGGTGACTGATCTTTGTTGGAATAATACTTCAAATGCTTACTTTCTCGAATCCCAACTCATGGTCTGAATTAGATGCCTGCTGAAAAGTTTCCATTTGCTCTTGTTCATCATGTATGTCCCACAGAACATCACCAAAATCATCTTCTGGAATGGAATCTTCCCTGCCCAAATCCTTAGTCTCCAGCTCTATGTTCTCAAAACCCAATATGTCCTAAATACAAAGAACAAGCAAGCAAAAATGAAGGAAGAACATAAAGATCTTGTAGCAGGGGTTAGTGCACAGGCTCAAAGTGGGCTTCACCTACTGAGGAGGGCAAGTTCAAACCTATGGCCTTTGTATAATACCCACAAGCATAAATGTATAACTATAAAAATAAACACTAATTTAAAAACAAAGAAATAAAAAATACTAAAACATTAAAAACAAAGACTTTTTTATTAAAACTAAATTTAGAGAAATATTTGACCTCCATGGGATTTGTTTTCTGAAAAATATTACACAAAATTTTTGGTTATATCCAGCTGGTGAATAATTATAAAAATTGTGTTAATGCCTAACAAATATACTATAAGAATTGAATTACTAAGATGTGATTTCTTGATATCTCTCTGTTGTCTTATCTAGTCTTTATATTAGGTAACTGAAAATATGTTGTCCTTCAAGCACTAAAGATGGTAAATATGTCCAGTTTCACTTGCTGCCATGCATTCTGCTCAATTAATTTTATTTATCTTGGTCCTAAAATTCACAGAATTGCTGAGAAGATCAAAAATTGACAATGACGACCTTTATACTAGACAGCACCATACAAAATGTGTTGTCAGAGGTCATACTATTATGCTTTGGGGATTACTCTTGTTCTATAATAACAAATCTTCATACAGTGATACAAGTTAATTAAGAAAAATAATCTAATCCCTTACTTCTCAAATAGGGTCGCTGGTTCCCTTGGGAGGTGTCCGGAGGTATGGGCAACCCCAGACTAACCACAGTACATTTTTCCATTGTGCTCGTTTTACTTGAACATGTGGAGGTTATTTATCTTTTTATCATTGTTACTATTTTTGCTGATACATAATTTAAAATGATTTTTTATATTAAACATAAACAGGCATATCAAGCAGAATATATAACTGAAAGACATTTTTAAGATAATATAAGAAACTTCTTAGAAACTCCCAACTCAAGACCCCTCCGTGGTCCATGTTCTCATCCCCCCGGAGGTTTGCTTTCATCCCTCTCTGCTGTTAGGGATAATGGGGGTGGAAAATCTGAGGAGGACTTCTCTAATATATGAAAATTCAAGGGCACACAGAATCCGAGGAGCTTCTCCATTGAATAAAATGAACATTTTCCCTCAGCTACTTTTTAACTAGCACTTTGGTAACACAGTTTACATTTTACATGCATTGGAGCATCAAACAGCTCTGTGAGACAGATGAGAGATAAAGATACAGGGTCCTAGGAATTGCCATAGTCACACCGCAGGACGGACTCCCAACAGAAACACCAGCACTTCCCTAAGGTGCTGTTTTCAAAACACAAACAGTGGTTTTCTACGGAAAACTCAGTTTTATAGAAAACAGTCTTAAAGCATTTTAGATGAAGTCTTACAGTGAATGCATATTTACCTGTTTAATAATCTTTTCCACACAAATATAAGTTTTATATACTCCTTCTGCAGGATCTCCTGAGTGATCAATGATCTGGAAAAAAAATGCTTAACAATAACAATAATAATAATAATAATAGCAGGAGGAAGTGGTGTGGTAAACACTTTTATAGTGCTTATGTGTCAGAAAATATTCCAAGTATTTAACATACATTAGCTCAATTATCCTCATAACCACCTTATGAGGGAGATACTACTATTATCCCCATTTCACTAAGGCAGGTTAAGGAACTTGTCCAAGGTCACACAAAGGATTTAGTGTGAAAAATGGTGCAGTAAAACAAAAAGTATACATTATTTTGCCCTATGTGTCCAAATTTTGTCTTACGTGTTTCCATACTACTCAATATACACACCCTTTAAAATGCATGAAAATCAACTTTTATGTCAGTAAAGCTGTAACAACAAAAAAAAGCAAAATAGTATCTTGCTATGTAAAACAGTAGTCTTTCTGAGTTTATTAAAAGAAGAATGCCCTATCTGTAAAGAATATATATATTGCTATAAAATGATTAATATTTGAATTAAAATTAGAACAAAGCAACGATTTTACAAAGCATACCAAGTGAACCAGCATGGAAATTTACCCTACATTTGTATTTATAATCATGGTAGAAAGATCTTATTTTGCTCCTATTTTTATAAAATAAACTCATCCTTCTAGTGTACTAATTTTTTAGAAGCAGTATTTATAGAATAAATAGGATAAAGATAAGATAAGGAATATCTTTTCCTGTGGGACCTAGTGGACTAGGCTGATACTAAGATAATTAAAACAAAGAATGAAATGGCTCTGAAGATTATAATAAAATTCACTTCTTTTCTGTCTCAGGCTCTTTGGTTTTTTATATCATGCAGGTCTTAAGCTATCTTTTCAATATTAAATGATACAAATAAAAGTGCTTGTATTTACATTTGACCTTATTTTCTGGCTGGGTACAGAGAAATAAAAACTTGTATCAAGATCCTGGAGTTGTTTTCAATTCTATTCTTCACATTAACTGTATTTACCAAATTACCTCATTGTACAGAAATGAAAACCTGTCATGTCTACTCTAAAAATTATCCTGTCATTCATCCAGGGATGATCAAATTTTTCTCACTGCTATCATCAGCCTTTTGTTTTTCCCAGTGCTCTTAGGAAAGGTCACACAATGACCTTTTGACTGGACGAGGTGGCTCACACATGTAATCCCAGCACTTTGGGAGGCTGAGGCAGGAGGATCGTTTGAGCCCAGGAGTTCTAGCCTGGGCAACAAATGACACCCTGTCTCTACACTTAAAAAAAATAGTCTATATTTTTTTAAAAAGTCTCCTCCTTACATTAAATCTTGGTCAGTAGACAGAAGGACTCTGTACTTGGGAGAAAAGCGCAAAAAACAATATGATTTGTCCACTCACAGATTCGTATTCTTTCTAGCCACACATTGCTATTTATTCCTCTCTTTTTCTCAGAGCCCACAACCAATCTGTTAGGAAACCCTGATGGCTGTACTGTCAAAATTGATCTGGAATCATACCACTTCTCATCATCTTCTCTATCACCATCCTGCTCTGAGCCACCAGCGTTTCTCACCTGGATGACAGCAGCAGCTCTCGGATTATGCACAGTATCATACAGACAACTGTCTATTCTTAACACAGCAGCCAAAAAGAACATTGTCAGATGATCACATCGGGTCGTCAATATTTTGTTTAAAGTCTTGCCATGGCTCCCCATCTTACTTCAAGGGAAAAGCCAAACTCCTCAAAATGGCCTCCGATGTTCTTCACAATTGAAGAATTTTCCTACTGCACCCCTCACTCATCTGCTTCAGCCACACTGGCTTCCCTCTTTTCCCAAACATGCCGGGCCCAAGCCCACCTCATGCCTTTGCTCTAGTATTTCCCTCAGCCAAGCATGCTTTTGTAAATCCTCTGAATTTTACCTTGGCTTTGTTGGTCTTATTTAGGTCAGAAACTTGATCAATCAAATGCTGGACAGAGTCGGAACTGACTTTTCCATCCTCCAAACGATGATAGATTAATCGTGGTTTTCCTTCAGCATTCTTCAGAAAAGCTTCTTCACAGTCTTCCAACAAAAGGCTAGATTGGAAATTGGCATTTTGTGTGCTACACTGCACTGTGGCAGCAAACACTTACTCAACCGAAGTGCCATAACGGAGTTTTACTATAATGACAAGTGGCCAGAAAAGGCACAGATGCAGAACAAGCGAAGCTTTCCAAAAATGGGTATTTTTATGGCTCTCTTCCAGCTTGGTCTTAAAATGCATGTTCATTAGTCAACAATGAGAGTAAGTACAATAAAGTATGCATTAAATTAAACTGTAAAGCACATGTAACTTTATTTTTTAAACCTAAAAAAAAAACCATCAAAAAAATACTATTAAACATGGCTAAAAACAGTGGACCAGACTCATGAGACTTTGCAAATCAATGGAAACACTTCTATTTATGAATATATAATTTCCAAGTTAAAACAAGTAGGCAGGAGGTCATGCTTAGTGAGGCACACAGGCACCATGCCTCTCGGCTGTCATTCACCAGAGAGGACAAGGTAGAGGGAAATGGTCAGACTCCTGGCACTGCTTGTCCCAGTGTTCCTCTTTACTGTCTTTAATTTGACCTATCCCCCTTCATGGCAGAATCACAGGAGAAATCTCTTACAACGAAGAATGGCAACTGAAATATGGAGAGTCCAGGAGAAGCTGGCTGGGTAGGAAGATTCCAGATAAAGGTTTCAAGATGGGGTATTCTTTCCCCTTTATTGCCTCTCCTTCATTATGCCAGGACCCAGTTGGGCAATCCAGGCTCTCTGAAAGTTCTCAAACTTAAGGAGAAGGGAAAGTGCTTCTCCCTTTGGACAGCAATTGCAAAGTTTTGAGATTTTTCTCTTCTCCAGTCCTTTAGCCTTTTCTCATCTGATAAGTGAACTGAATCCTTACACCTAAAATATATGCTATAAGAAACATCTGGTGGAAGATTTGGAGAGGTTAGATGGCTAACAAAAACTCTGAGGTAAAAAAAATTAAATTTTTCTACAAGGAACCATAATTATACTTTTTACAAAAATTCAAAAAAAAATATTCTAGAACCAATAAATCTACTAGGGTTTTCTACACCACAAGAGATATTGCAACGAATTCCCTTTCTAGAAAGCATTAAATAAAAATTGTCTAGAGAGGCAAATCGGGAGTGTGTGTGCGTAGTGGGGAGCTATTACATGATGCAGAATTGGCCAGTTAAATTACAATACTAGCCCCAAAAATAAAATAGAAGAAAATAATATCCTATTGTATATTTCTGTGCCAATCCAATCTATCCAAACCACAGAAATTTTCTGTGCTAAAATCATTCTTGACCATGTTGGACTTTTACTGGTTCATTTGTTATTGCTTTGGGAGAAAGTCTGTGGCCCACCTGACTACCAAAGAATGGGTATTCTGTTCAGGCACATGCTGATATTTCAAAACCATTCCCTACAAAACTGAAACATGGGGCATCAGATAAAATGATATGATCTCTGGGATTTGGTTCAAATAATTTGGTGGGAGGGAAGTAGACCGTGCAGATGAAACAAACTGGTTATGAGTTAATAATTGCTGAAGTTAGAAAGCATGGCGGGCCAGCTAATGTTGATGATTTTCACTTTAGGATCCAGTCAGTGGTCTCAGTAGACAAAAATGTAGACGAGGAGCTTCTAGAGGAGGTATGCTTTGTGAGGCTGACATGTAATAAAGAAAATTCAATCATAGAACTAATAAGAGCTCCTACTTAACTAAATTCTATAAGGAAACTGTACAGGTGATCTGGTGAAAAAAAGATGAATGAAACCAAGAATAGGGCCTATGAAGTCCTGAAAGGTGACAGAATTATCCTTTAGGCACTGAAGTCTTCCCAAGAAGGAACTCCTCTCCCTTGAGAAAAACTGATGATGCCCAGATGCAAACCAGTCAGTCATTCCTCTGCGCTGCCAGGACCAGAGCCTATCAGCCAAAAGGAGAAGCACCTGCCCTTCTACTTAGGTTCGAGAACTCTCAGAGAGCGTGGACTGCCCAGCAAGGGTCCTAGCATAATGAAGGAGAGACAATAAAGGGAAAAGAATACTCCATCTTGAAACCTTTATCTGGAATCTTTCTACTCAGCCAGCCTCTCCTGGACTCTATGTATTTCAGTTGCCATTCTTCGTTGCAAGAGATTTCTCCTGTGATTCTGCCATGAAGGGGGATAGGTCAAATTAAAGACAGTAAAGAGGAACACTGGGACAAGCAGTGCCAGGAGCCTGACCATTTCCCTCTCCCTTGTCCTCTCTGGTGATGACAGCTGAGAGGTATGGCACCTGTGTGGCTCACTAAGCATGACCTCCTCCTGCCTGCCTTTGTCTCCTACAAGTAAGCATGTTGTTGGCATAGCTTGTTCCAAATTCAATCATTTCATGTTCCAAAGAGCATCAATTTTTAACTACGGAATTTCTTATATGAGGACTGAATGGTGTGAGAAGCCAGTGAACAGCATCCTCAAGTAATTCTGTGGGTACCACCTGCACACAGGGAATAATTATTCATCAGGAAAGTGTTTCCTGATAGAGTTCTCAAGCTGTTCAGGGAGATTTTTCTAGATTCATCTTTTGGGAGGGATGGGAGGGCCATCAGGAGAGGTGAAGGAGCAACCTGAGAAACATAAAGGCTCCAACAGCCCTTGTCTGTGGTGTGAAGCCCATCCCTACTGCCACACTTCTTGATGGCCCAGAGAGAAGCAAATAAATAAAATGATAAGCAAATGAAATAAGAAAAACGTAAGCGAAATAAAGGCAAAGTAGAGGCTAAAAAATTAAAGAAATTCTTCTTTAAAAAGAATATAATTTTTTAAAATATAAAATACACAAAATTTTACTTAAAGGAGATAAACTGAAATCTGCCAAGCAAAAGTAATAAAATATGACAGAAGTGGGAGGCAAAATATTAAAAAGGGTTTAAAACTGGAAGATAAAAATAAATGTTATTAAAATAAAAGTGCCAGTGGGGTGGCTGATGCCTGTAATCCCAGCACTTTGGGAAGCTGAGGTGGGAGGATCACTTGAGGTCAGGAGTTTGAGACCAGCCTGAGCAAGAACGAGACCCCAACTCTACAAAAAATAGAAAAATTAGCCAGGTGTGGTGTGCGCCCTGTGGTCCCAACTACTTGGGACACTGAGGCAAGAGGATCCCTTGAGCCCAAGAGTTTGAGGTTGCAGTGAGCTGTGATGACACCACTGCACTCTAGCCTGGATGACAAAGCATGACCCTGTCTCAATCAATCAATAAAATAAATGTTAAAAGTGTAAAAATAACATACAATATTTCTTTAACACATGTTTCTTTAAGGTAAAGAAAAAGCAAGATGGTTTCCACTTGATTCTAAGATGCAGTCAGAATTCAGTCACCCTGGGAATGCGGAAGCAGAGAACTCATGGAGAAACCACATGCAGGCGTGCCTGTTGACAACCCGAGCTGAGATCCCAGCCAACAGCTTAGCATAACCTCAGACATGCGTTAAAGTAAATTAAAATGAAGACCAGGCCTAAAGAATCACTGAGCAGACAAAACCAGTTAGGCCTCACAAAAAAAAGAAAGAAAGAAAAAAGAAAAAGCAAGATGGTTTTAAGGATTAAAGATAAGAATTAAAGAAAAATAGTATAATAAGTGGCACATATTACCAAAATAAAATACTGTCCAAACATTAAGTAATAAAACAAGATATATCCTTAATATAAAAACAAGGAAAGAAAAGGTAATGAAACTCAACTGGAGGCAATCAAGTTGAAGAACTCCTTGCACACATTCTGGATGAAGTCTCATTGACCAGGTAGTTCCCTGCCTACCTGGCCACTAGGAGTCTTAAGGATCAATGATGGGTTATACTGCAGGGAAACTCGGGTGAAACTGAAGGCCCCACATACTTCCATACATAGTTAAAGTCAGAGTTGTTCCACAATAAAAAAATAAAAATGCTTTGGAAGGTTAAATATAGACAATGAATCCAGAAAGAAAAATTAACTGCTTATTAAATCTATTTTGTCTTTTATCTATATGTCTAATTGGTAAAAAATATCATTATTTGCAGGCAGGATTCATTAACATGATCATAGTCACATTGTAAGAAAATTGTTCACTTTACTGGGTTTATTTTAGTAGTAAGCTCCTTACAGCATTTAAATTATGATTCAATACCTATGTAAATGTTCAAGTATAAAGTTCAAATATCTCTTAATGAATATCCAAAGTAAGAAAACATGAAGGTTAATTTTCATTATTGAAATCAAGGGTCATCAACTTTTTCTGTAAGACCAGATAGTAAACATTTCAGGCTTTGTAAGACATACAGTTTCTATTGTAACTACTCAACTTTGCTGTTGCAGTATGAAAGCAGCTGCAGAAAATATATAAATGAATTAATAAGGCTGTGTTCCAATAAAATTGTATTTACAAAAGCGGACTCCTGCATGGATTTGGCCCTTGGGCTATAGTTTGCCAATTTCTGATTAAAATGATCTTTACATGAATGATGTTAGTCATATGACCTATTACACAAGTCTAATAACATAAAATTTATAATTTTTTATTTTATTTAAGTGTGAAACAGTTACAGTAGTTATTGAACATCATGTACTTTTTTCTTCTTGGAGACAGAGTCTCAGTCTGTTGCCCAGGCCAGAGCGTAGTGGCATCATCATAGCTCACCGCAACCTCAAACTCCTGGGCTCAAGGGATCCTCCTGCCTCAGCCTCTAGAGTAACTGCGACTACAGGCATATGCCATCACACCCAGCTAATTATTTGAAATTTTTTTGTAGAGATGGGGTCTCATACTATATTATCCAGGCTGATCTCAAATTCCCGGCCTCAAGTGATCCTCCCACCTTGGGTTCCCAAGGTGTGGGATTACAGGCGTGAGCCACCACATGTAGCCCATGGACTGGTTTTGATTATAAGAATGCAATTAGAATTTATCTTTGAAGTTCATTTGGCAATCTCAATTCTATTTACAACTGAATGCCCATAATAAATTACAATTTTCTTCAGCTTACCTTGGTAAAGTTAAGTGAATGAATAAAATAACTAAAGAACTCTTCTCAATTTCCCATTTTCTTACAGTGAGGTATTGATTTTCAACATCTACTGGAAAATAAACAGCATGGAAAAAATAGCCCATTGTCTCACACATTCTTTTAAGTTTAGGTGCATAGTCCTAAAAACAAAATAAAACATATAAAAGCATAACTACTTAAATAAAGATCTACTGGGATTCGCACTGCTTAAAAAAGCATGCTTTAAAATAGGTTATATTGAATATTTTTAATAAAAAATTTTAAAAATAACATCACATTTTAAAGAAAATTTTAAAGAGCGAAGGCAAGTTTCTCTCTAAAAAATGATATCTTGACTATTTTCTAGTTCAAAAAATGACTTATTTCATAATAAATGTAAAACAATACAAGAAACTATAAAGCTATTTTGGTTTGGTATTTGTCTCTTTTTGTTGTTATGATGAACAGTTTATTTTTACAATGAGTGTAAAATATAGATCCATAGATCTATGTAGTAAAAAACATCCACCATGATATATATCAGAACATTAAAGCAGACAGATGTAAGTTAAAAACATTATTGTCTATAATTAGGTTACAAAGTAATGATGACTCTTATTATGCAAGAAATTAGTAATACCCTCAAAATGTCCTTGGGAATAACCTATATTGAATTATTAGATGGAAACTTTGGGATTTAAAATATTTTATCTTTTTATGAAAATTGAGTAATATCACAAGGGAAAGCTAAATAAATTTATTAATCAACAAGCTGGAGGATGTTAATATAATAGGTATAACATGTGACATACATATTTATGCAAAATTCACTTGGAACAGCAGTAGGCAAACTTTTCCCATAAACGGCCAGATAGCAAATATTTTTACAAAAATAATAATATTAATAGCTTAACAACATGGCTGTTTTAGCAGGCGTCTTTGTGGTCTATTTGGTTTCTGTCACAATTTACTGTCACTGAACTGCTGTTGTAGCGCAGCCACAGAAAATACGTAAACAAATAAGCATGGTAGTGTTCTAATAAAACTTCATTTACACATACCCGAATTTGGATTTCATATACTTTTCACATTTTGTGAAATATTGTTCTTCTTTTGGTTTTTCTTCAATCATTTAAAATGTGAAAACCAATCTCTGGCTATATGAAAACAGGCAGCAGGCCAGATTTGGCCAACAGGCTATAGCTGCCAACTATATCCCTGCTTTAGAACCACTCTGATGGCTGCCTTGAAAAACTAAAAATGATGACAAGAATTACATTTTGTTATTACCTGAAACAGATTCAAGGATAGAGCTGGCAGAGAGTAACTAACATAGAGAATCAACAAGGGTCTTAAACACTGTGGAGAATATGCAATGAAATGTTCAAAA
>CAUYSK010093025.1:0-38495 GCA_963575035.1 Avahi laniger
GTTGCCCGGGCTAGAGTGCCGTGGCTTCCTAGCTCACAGCAACCTCAAACTCCTGGGCTCAAGCGATCCTCCTGCCTCAGCCTCCCGAGTAGCTGGGACTACAGGCATACACCACCATGCCCGGCTAATTTTTTCTATATATTTTTAGCTGTCCAATTAACTTCTTTCTATTTTTGGTAGAGACGGGGTCTCGCTCTTGCTCAGGCTGGTTTCGAACTCCTGAGCTCAAACAATCCGCCTGCCTCGGCCTCCCAGAGTGCTAGGATTACAGGTGTGAGCCACCGCGCCCAGCCAGTGGTTGTTTCTTTAAACACCTTTTCTGATTATTTCATGATCACATCTTCTCATTTTTTTCAGGAGATATCTAGGGGACTGTTATTTACCTCTTTGGGTGTTAATCCTGGCACGAGCCTTGCTACTGTTTCCCAGTTGATGGTCTGAGGAATTCCAATTAATGGATAAAGGATCATGTCCAACACCATTTGGTTGTTATTGTTCACGAAATTGTTGTTTTCTGAATATCCACGACTCATCTTTCGGAATCAGGAACAGGAAAGACAAACAACTCTATTTAAATCTGAAATCCAAATGTTATCAGAACATTATAAATCAGTTATAATTCATTCCTAAGAATTATCTACTATTATATAAAGGAAAAATAAAACTGATCTAAAATAAACAAAAACCGTATAGCCCAAATCTCTTCAAATATAAAAGTATTTGAATATTATGGGTTGATGGATGTATAAAAAGATGGACAGATGGATAAATATATGATAAAAAGCATAATAAAATATTAAAGGTAAAATCTAGGCAGTAGACATATAGGTGTTTACTATAAAATTCTTTTTGACTCTGTTGTAAGTTCAAAAACTGTCATAATAAAACATTGGGAAAAAAGTTGAAATATAATTTATCTTTCTAAAAAAGTTCTTAAATGTATCTGATTTAATACTCTGATTATCAATTCATGGGATGGTCAAATTCAGCTATAAAACATACCAAACATAGCTGATTAAGAAGAATTATAATTTCATTCTATTCCTAAGCAAGATTCTCTTTTTCTGTGAATGAATGTCCATGTTATAAACAATGAAGGCTGAGCATACTGAATTTTTACTAATAAAAAGAAATTTAAAACCAGGTTATTCTGATTATTTTAGGCTAATCCTAAAAATTACTGTGTCCTGTGATAATTAGTTATAAATGATGGGAAGATTATATAAACACCTCTAGTGGTATTTCTACATGTTTGAAACAATTCTACTTTGGAAAATTCTTCTCTTCTTCCTTGTATTCAGAAGTAATGTGACAACTGGCCTGATAAGGGTTACTACTTACACATACACACACACACACACACACACACACACACACACACACACACACACACACACACACTCTCCTGCAGAGTGGAAGCTTCCCAAGCTTCTTCACCTGGCTCCCCACCCATCTTTCCTACCATCACAACCTCTAGTTCAATCCAGGAGACCTTGAATAACAATATCCAGTGCCCTTCGTCTTAGTCAAGGGTGTGCAAGACTTTCAGACAATAGGATTACCAAGAAAAAAGGCTCTGGATGGCTTTTCAAGCTGAATGTGGTTCAACAAACATTTAGTGAGCCCCAACTACATGCCATACATTAGGGATACAAAAATCCCTATTATGACCTGTCCTCAAGTAGCCTGGTGAAGAACACTGGCAGACAGACAATTGTTAATATCATTTTGGCCAAGAGCCACGGCAGAGGGGAGCCATGGAGGGGCAGAGGAGTGACGCATAATGGCTGTGATTTACTGAGTATCTTCCAGGAGCCTAGAACTGTGCTAAGTCTTTTATATGTTATTTCAATAAATTCTTACCTTGCACCTATACAATAGGTGCTCTCCCCAATTTTACAAGATGAGGGAACAGGTCCAGAGAAATTAAGTAATTTGTACTTACTTAGCTAATAAAGAGGCAGAGCTGGGATTCAAACCCAGGTAAAACTGACTCTTAAATCCATGTTCTTTCTATTCTATACAAGATGTATGCAGGAATAGTATGATGGAGACAATGGATTGGGAGTAATGGTTGAGGGTGGGGAGGGACAGAACCTAAAGCATTTTGAATTTAGTTAAGAGTTAATGAAACAATTTTGAAAGCTCCTGTTTGTGAGGTGGTGGTAAGGGAAAGGTTGCGGTATCAAAGAGAAAAAGAAACTATCCATTCCATTTTAGGAACCTTTTTATATCAATGTATATGAGACACTTCTTATTTTATTCAAACATTCACTGAGTCCCCGAGCACTATGTGCCAGACACTGTATCTAAAGTTGGAAGATAAATTTACAGATGAAAATAATGACAGAGGTTTATGGCTAGTCATATCTATGATTTGACTAACGCTGATTCTAGGTTGGGAACATAATTTCCAAATATAAGCTGTTCCTGTTGAAAAATGTGGTCTATTTTAGGACAAGAAGTACAAAGCAAAGATCCACTGACAGACCAGTACAATGGAAAAAGCAGTGTACATGGGAGTCTGAAGCTCTGGTTTGAGTTTGAGCTCCATCACATGCCAGTCAAGGTAAGTCATCTATCCTTGCTGAACTGCAGCAATAAAATTTGGTGATGGTAATAGTTCTGACTGACAGTGTAGACAGAATCAAAGGGATTATTTTGTGAAAGCACTTTGAACACAATAAAAGATCTCACAAATGAGATGCAGCATAAAATAACAGTATCTACTTCCTAGGATTGTGTTTAGGATTATGTGAGATATTTAAAACACAGCACAGGGGTTGGAATGTAGTAAGTACTCAATAAATGTTAACTGTGAGTAATACTACATAATTGTTTACATAAGAAGCTGGTATAGGATGTCAGGTGGTAAACATCATGAAGGTATTCTACATGCGTTTCCATGAACATTAAAAACAAATTAAAAAAAAAAAACACTGAGCACTCTAAAATTGTAGCTTCCTACCAACCAGGGATGTACCTTGTTGAAGGGCCAGTATGGTGTAATGGTTAAGAGCGTAGACTCTGGAGCCAGACTGTAAATTTGTAACCGTTTCTACCACTTAAGGTATTAACTAATTCAGATTAGTTAATCTCTGTGCCTCAATTTCCTCATCTGCAAAACAAAAATAATAGTAGTTAGCTCACAGACTTTTTTTTTTTTTTTTGAGACAGAGTCTCGCTCTGCTGCCCTAGCTTGAGTACAGTGGTGTCATCATAGCTCACAGCAACCTCAAGCTCCTGGGCTCAACCGATTCTCCTGCCTCAGCCTCCCAAGTAGCTGGGATAACAGGTGCACATCACCATGCCCAGCTAATTTTTTCTATTTTTTGTAGAGACAGGTCTCACTCTTGCTCAGGCTGGAAATCGCATACTTTTGAGGATATATGAAAAGTGTTACCTGGCACAGAAGGAGGACTATATAATGCTTGTAGTAGTAGCACTACCACTCCAGAGATCCTTGGATTAAACAGATTCATAAAATGAGTCGAAAGAGGCTGCTATAGATTCTTAACCAGCTTTACCACTTCTAGCAGTACAACCTAAGGCCTCAATTATCTCAGCTATAATATCAGGAAAATTATACCTACTTTTGAGGTTATGGTGATGATTAAATACCACTATATATAAAGCACTCAGCAAAAGGTCATGCAAAAGGTGCTCAATAAATAATTTATTACTACTATTATTTTTCTCCTCCCTAATTTGGCCATTACTGGCACAAAAAATTTTCAAAAATTAATAACTGTAAAGCTCTGCCTTGTACTCATTAGAAAATAGATTTTACAGAACTTCATTCTTTTTTAAAGAGCTGACCATCTCAAAGTCTGGTGAAAAAATTGAATGAATCCAAAAGTAATGCCATTTCTCATATCTCCAGCCGAGTTTGATGAAAACTTTGTGAAAGCAGGCTTGGAAAAGGTCTTAGAATGATTGGGAAAAACTTGGGAAAGCAGGCTTGGAAGGGCCTTGAGAAATTTCTATTCATTTTTCTTTTTAACTCACTGGACTACGGTTTCTCTGATGCGTTGGGCCTTCTGTTTTTGATTCCTCAGAAGAGTTACCAGCAAGGCAGACAGTGCCAAAAATGTTTGCTTAATTAATGAGAAAGCCACAAAACCTTAACACAGATTTAATGTAACTTTTGAAACCCACTCCAAACTGAGGATCCACAACTCATTCATTCATTCATTCACTTAGTTTCCACACACAGCATTACCATAACTTATTTAAATATTTAAGTATCTACATTGTCTTGCTGGATCACATCTTGCTGGATTAATCAATTTAGTTTTGAATTTACAAAATTCTCGAAAGACCTAGTTTCTCAATAATGAACAAGGCATTTGTTCTCTACTTGTTTGCCTAGTACGTGTATCTCTTTCATACCACACAATTTGGAGGCATGTTAAGGCATAGGATGTCTTATTATAATTTGTTTGGGCCATGGTAGAAAACAATCTAAAATGGAATTCAGAGCAAGTACTGTGGGTACTATTTTTTCTTCACTTCCAAAAAGATTCAAGAACATTGTCCATGTCAAACACTTAAAAATTTCTATGTATATTTCAAATATGATATATATTTATGCTAGAAAAGCTCAAAAATACTTTAAGGGTGGGCATGGTGGCTTATGCCTATAATCCCAGCACTTTGGGAGGCCAAGGTGGGAAGATCCCTCGAGGCCAGCAGTTGGAGATCAGTCTCAGCAACATAGTGAGACCTCAACTCTACAAAAAATTTTTAAAAATTAACCCAGCATGGTGGTGTAGTCCCAGCTATTCAAGAGGGTGAGGCAGGAGGATCGCTTGAGCCCAGGAGTCTGAGATTACAGTGAGCTGTGATGATGCCACTGCACTACTGCACTCTAGCCTGGGCAACAGAGCAAGACCTTGTCTCTAAAAAAAACAAAACAAAACAAAACAAAAAACCACACAACAAACTTTAAATCATCTAAATGTAAAAAAAAATTTTCTGTTGAAAAATTCAACCTTCTCTTCACACAACTGAATCATACTCAGCAAGGTTAGACTACCCAGCATTAATTCCAGTTAAATGAATGTTCAAGACATTATCTTATAGAGTCTGAATGTAAGTATAAAAGGCATAGCATTGATGGATAATCCTTAATAAAACATAAATTCTCTTGAAATAGTTGTCACAGTATACCTCATCTGGAAAAAATGTACAAAATTATCAAAAACTGTGCCAATAAGAAAAGTTCAAAGTTCAAATTTCTTTACTACTAAATCCATTCCCGTTCATGATAAAATATCAAAATTTTAAATTTGCTTAAGGTAAAATGTTATTTACCCAAAATAAAAATTCAATTTGTTTAATAGACTACACTTTTTAAGAACACATCACACAGTTTGGGAGGCGAATCCCTTCCCCCATTCCCTTATCTTTGTTTATGTGTATGTATTAATAAGACTAACCTAAGTCACTCCCACACCAGATAGAAGTTCAGACAGGCATCTGATGTCTTTTTGTCACCAAGGAGAAAAAGGCTATTGTAGACAAGAGACTTTTTTCCTAGGCACTGGCAAGATGGGAAGGGAGGGGGGCCAGTGGGGCAGGTCAAAGGCCTTTGGCATAACTGAGGGTGGCGGTAACACTGAGTCATCCTGGACTAGGGAGAAGCCTGGTGTCCAGGCTTCCTGACCCTTGGCCACAGATGAGATCCGAGGCAGTTGGCTTTGATGGTGAAGGAACAAGAAAAATCATATCCCAAACCCAGGATGAGTACATCCAAGCCCCTCAAACCTTGGGCTCAGAGGCTCACTGTGCGGCGTGTCCTGCGGGAATCCCAAGACCTTCGTGGCCTCCCTCCCACTTAGACGAAGCTCACGGGGAGCGGAGCGGGTGAGGGGCGGACAAAGGCGCCGGGCGAGGACGAGGCGGAGGCAGATGCGGGGCAGAGGACCCGGGCGCGGCCGGGCCGGCGAGGCTGGCGTTCCCCCATCTGGTGCGCGGGCGGGACGGGCTGCGCACATGTGGAGCCGGCGGGCTGCGGGACACGGGCCGGGAGGCTGCTGGGGTGCTGCGGGCTGTGCGTGGGCGCGTTTGGACGAGCGGGACCCCGGCCCAGCCCGCCCCGCCGTGGGTGAGGGGCGGCGGCGGGAACAGGCTGGCTGCAAGCGGTACCGCCCGTCGCCGCCCTTCCCGTTACCCGTCGGGCACCCGAGCCCTTCGGCATCTAGCTCACCTCCACAGGGCCGCGGCGGCCCCTGCTGCGCCTCTGTCACCTGTAGGGCCCGGCACCGCCCGCGCTCCCGCCATGAAGCAACCCCGACCCAGCCCGCTGCCCGGACCGTGACGCCCTCACACGCCGACCCCACCCGCTCCCAGGCGGCGGCCGGGGACCAGCGCGGAGGGACGGGCGAGCGCCGGGCCGAGGCCGCCCGACCAATCGCAGGCCAGCGCCACAGCAGCAGAGCCAATGAACGAGGAGCTCCTGCCGCGCGGGAGGGAGCGGGACGGGCGGCAGCGGAGGACTGCGGCCTTGCGGGGCGGGCGCTGCCCCCTTCCCCTCTAGCTTTCGCTGCCGGCTTGTCGCAGTGCAGCGTCCCCACCCTCCTAGCGTCTGGTCTCCTAGCAACCAGATCCTCGGAGCCTGATCTTATGTGACCAACCCTGAGTCCAGAAGCAAAGGGAATATATGAAAGAACTCTGAGTAAAGAATGGATGAAATGGTTCTTGGTGCAGGTCATTTGGTATCTTTGCTTGGGTAGAACAGGAAAATTGTATGACGTGAGACACACCAAAAGTATCTTTTAGACCAAACTCTGTCTTTATCAGGAGGTATCTCTTTAAAAATGTTAAGTAGCTCTGGATTACAAATTCGGTTTTCATTAATAGGTTCGTGTGTGTGTGTGTGTGTGTGTGTGTGTGTATTAATGTTACTGTGAACACTAATACTGGGCATCAGTAAAATGTGTAAGCCTCAATGTTGTAGGGTAAATGCTACATGTCAATATCTTTGATTTCCACTTGGAATATGCCTGAGAATCCAAATTAAATGTTAGGATCAGAGAGGACCGAAAAAGTAAAGCCTTATCCAAATGAGTAATTACCATAATGAAATCTAATAATTAAGTAGAGATTAAGTGCTCACTGTACAGAATGTCAGATTTTTCCAATATTATCAATTGTAACTTTTCTGCAAATCTTTTACTATTTTTGTTCCACAAAGACATTAGAGTTAGGCAAGTTTTATACCACAAAGATATTAGGCTAGGTAAATTCTTAAAGAGAAGCTGCTTGCCCTCTACTTCTTTCTCCTTTCACATAAGCTAGTGCTCAGTTGTGATGCTGATACGCCATCTTCAACTGTGAAAACAAGAACAAATAAGGGATTGTAGAGCATAACATAGAAGGAACCTGGGCCCTGAATTACCTTCTGAAGCGGAGCATACCTCTGGACTGTTATGTGAGAAAAAAATGTTTATCTTGCTTTAGCTATTGTATTTTTTGGTCCCTTTGTTACAGCACCTTAGTGTTTGCCCTAAAAGAGAAAGTTGGTTCCTGAAAGTGATGTGCTACAATAACAAAGATCTAAGACATATATGGCATTGGCTAGCAGGTAGAAACATATCGCAGGCTGGAAGACTGGTGACTCTTCCCAAATTTATTGGGAAAAATGTCACCTGTGTTAACGTGGAAGGCAGATTATCAAGCCTATGGCTCTGAGGGAAGTGGTTTAGAAAAGGCCAGAATATGTTTGTGTTGGCTACCATTGCTTGCTTTTAGCAAGGTTCAACAAAAAGTGATCAAGTCGTTAAGAATTAACCAGTTTGCAAGCAGAGATTGAACAGAACTCTACTACTGGACCCACTCCATAATATCTGTTCCTGTTGTTGACCTACATACTACTAATCATCTCTGAGGGATCAATTCAGATACTTAGCGTCTTAAGCTTTCTCATCACTCTCTTTTCTAGAACAACATAAAGAATGACAGAGCTAGACATGATCCTTGAGAGGTCAACTTCTTCCATCTTTTCAATTTAAGGCTCAAACACAGAGACAAGTGTAAGTGGCTTGTCCAAGGTCAAATGGTCAACTCACTAGGTTTTTTTTGCTGAAGGAAGAATCTTTCTTTAGCATTGTACAGATCTTCCTTCTTGAGGTCCTTTGGGCAAAATGGGCAATTTTACCTAAGGCTTCCATCCAATTCCCCCTCCTCACCAAGTCTAACCCTTTTGTGTTCATAAGCTCATCTATTCCTCTACTAGTTTTAGTACAGTCTAAGTTGCTTTAATAAGGAGACCCAAAATACAGTGGCTTAAACACAAGTTTATTCCTCTCTCAAATTACAGAGGTGGGTGGTTCAGGGCTGGTAGGGCTGCTTTGTCATTCTTGACACACAGCTTCTGTGTCAGCATCTGAACTGGCTGCCAAATTCTCACTCCAACTTCCACACTCCACAGAAGGAATGGGAAGCAGAGCAGGAGAAATGCATACCCATGTGTACCACCTTGTGTGGCTTTTGAAACATTTTTAACTATAATGAAATGTGAAGCTAAAAAGGAACCCCATTCATACTGAAAAAAATATACACAAAAATATTTATGAATAAAAGGCAACAAATGCAAATACCTTTTGAGATTCCAGCTACTACCAAACATTACCTGAGAACAAGATTTAAAATTAAATGCAACCTTTTCTTCATAATAAGGCAAAGGGTTGTACAAAACAAAATTAATGTGAAAAAGTTATCAATAAGCATATTTTTTCATCTACCTCAAGGTCTGTAATAAATTAAAAGGGTGTTGTGTTGGGGACCATATTCACTTTCTAAGTGTCTCTGATGGTTATGTTCCAGTGTGGAGCTTTTTTACTACCAAAAAGTGGAATACCCAGTTAAGTTTAGATGCCAAGTGTTGAGACTGTAAGTCCTACATGGTGTCATTCCATATGTGTACATGTGTGTGGCAGTTCTATGCCCAGCACTGTGGAATGTTCACTGCTTACTGCTTGAACAATATTCTTTCCCATCTCAATACCTTTGCTAGAAACAAGTAGAATTTCCCATTTGTTTAATACTTGAGAATATCCCCATTTCTAGATATTGTTCCACTTGATTCCCTTAGCAGGACTTTAGTCCTTAAAGATAGCTTCTGATTCAAAATTGTATCTTGACAACATAGTTACTAAAAAGTGCTTATCACTTTTAAAAAGAGTTAATATATAGAGAGCCCTTACTATATGCCAGGTGCTCTGCTAAATACACAGTATCCTTTAGTCCTCTCAGCAATTCAATGAAGTAGGTATGATTATCATCTTCATTTTTTAGGTGAGAAAAGTAAGGTACAGAGGTTAAATTCTCTAAAGAAACTAACTAGAAAGTGGCAGACCTGGAATTCAAACACAGTCTGACTTCACATTTAACAATGGGTAAGAAGTTAAATATTCTGCCCTTGAAAATGTTGTTGGTTGTTAGAGACAGGGAAAATACATAAAGACTCCTTAATTTGGTGTTCATAATAACCATTTTATTAGTTTACCAGTTATCTTAATCTTCTCATTTTCCAGTCCCAGAAATGTATGAAAAATCTTGATCCATTTTGACCTTAATGAATATTAACAAGTTTCAAATGAAAAATATGTTAGCCATTCATATTGATTATATTAATTGGTTTTTAAAAGTTTGTGTGTTTTTACACACAAATGGAAAAACACATTTTATCATTAATACAATGGTTGAAGACTGGACTTTTCCAATTATTAATAATTAACTGGTTTAGTTGCCACATATCATACATGAATGACCAATTTTCAAAGAATTTCAGACTATTATCGTAGACTACAAAAAACACATAAAACTACACTATTATAATATATCTGCTTTTTCCCTCTGATGAATCAGAAGGCACCTGGGTCTTAAAGCAGAAGTTTCCAAATGCCCATCTCAATTTAAGGCACTGTGAGGATCTGTGGCAAAATGAGAAAAATAAGATGAAATATACATGTCTGCTGGTTTACTAAGTTAGCCAACCTTTTTCCCTGAAATTATGCCTTTTCTACTCTCTACTATTAATATCCTTTGTTCCTTGTTTCTCCTCATATCCAACTGAGAATGTATTTCCCAGTGAATTTCAAAGTAAGGTTTAGTTTTTAGAAAGTAAATATTCTTAGTAGTTAAAAACCTAAAACATCCCAAAGAAACAAAACCACAGATATTATTGATTTCCTACAATGTAAAATTTGTAATAACTGGGTATTTGAGTCCGGAAATTGGAGGGATCTGCTACCGCTAGTGTGGTAGGCTAACATGTGAGACTTTCCTAGTAAACAAGTAAGACCCTGGTTGGGACACACACATTAAGGCACTGCAGGTCTCACAGCAAGGAGGCAGGGCAAAACCGCTCAAAACTGGTAAGCTGGGAAACTGCAGGCAGAAGGGGGTTTGGGTGCGCTGAGGGTAGATACCCATAATGGCCTACCTGTCAGAATACTGAGCACTGGACCTACTAAGTAGAGTTGGGGGAAGTTGATCCTGGTTTCCTAATCTTACACAAGACCTTCAAGAGAAGACTGTAGTAGTCCCAGAATGGCAGTACCCCCATACCAGAAGCAGAAACAAATCCTCTGTGGACTTAACCCTTCCTCAATATTGGCCTGCAGAACTCACACAGATTAACAAGCAATGAGCTCATAAAGATCACTGTATATGTGAAGATGCCAGACATTACATGTGAGAGTCAGCAGAAACATTTTAATTCCCAAGGATTGCAGATATCAGAGTTCTTGGAGACATAACACGGTATGCTTAAATAAAAGGCACAATAAATTATCAGGAATGGACAGATTGAAAAAAAGACAGGAATTCTAGATATAATTATTGAAATTTAAAATATAATTATTAAAACATAATTATATTGAGGAATGAATGAGTTTAACGGCAAATTAGACACAGCTAGTGAGTTAACAGGCAAATACACACTAAAAAATTACCCAGACTGGAGCACACAGAGACAAAGAGATACAAATTATGAGACACAGATATGGAGGAGACAACAAAGTCTAACACAGGTCTAATTTGAGTCCAAAGAGAACAGACAGAATGTATATAATTGTTGCAAAATTTCAAGAGTTGATTAAAAAGATGAATCCAAAGATCTACAGATCCTGGATGCAAATGTATTAGAAACAGAATAAACAAAATGAAGTTGCTGGAGGCAATTAAAGTATCAATTCTCATTATGTTAAGGAAAAGGAATGCCATCTAAATGACTTCTCTTTTCTCTGGGGCTTATTTTCCGACTGAAGCCTAGTGTACTGGCTTTAAACTAAAATTTCTTCAGGGTGCTGGGCTATAAACATATTACTGAAGTTTAGAATCAACCAAGTTTAAACCAGTCAAAATTTAAATCATCAAGGGCATACAGTTTGATATTTCTTTTTACATATTTTAATCTCAATTTATTATTAAATCTAATAGCATAAGCAACAAAACATGACTAGTTATGAATGTCCAGGGAAATTGCGCATACTACAGTTATGAGTTAAAGCCATTATTTTATATTGTACTTACGTCATTTATCTTTAATGTTGGTGGTAATTTCATAATGAAAGCCATGTTCTCTTTTCAGAGTGAAACCTTTTGGCATTAATGAGAGTGTTAGGAAAAGATAACTATGATTTATCCATTCATTCTTTCAACATATAATCAGCGCCTAAAATATGCTAGGTACTGTTTCAAGTGCTGAGGATAGAGGAGGAGACAATACATGCTACAAAGAAAAAAAAGCAGGAAAAAAGAATAAGGGAATGCAGAGGGAGAAGGGACAGGTTGCAGTTTAAAACAGGATGACATGGTTAGGCTTACTGAGAAGGCAATCTTTTTTTTTTCCCTTTTTCTGTCTCCCCAGTAGACTAGATGAGAAGGCGACTCTTGACCAATGACCAGAAAGATACAGAAGAGGACACTGAGGATGTCTGGGAGAAAAGTGCTCCAGACACAAGCAAAACTATGTGCAAAGGTCCTAAAGTAGAAGCATGCCTGGAATATTCAAGTAACAGCAAGGAGACCAGTCTGACTCCTAAGAGAGCAGTAGGTGAAGAATACAACGGAGTCAGAGGCATGACACCTTGTAGAGGAGTGGTCCCCAACCTTTTTGGCACCAGGGACTGGTTTCATGGAAGACAATTTTTCTGCAAACAGGGAGTGGGGTGGGGGAGATGGTTTCGGGATGAGTCAAGCACATTACATCTATTGTGCACTTTATTTCTATTATTATTACATTGTTAATATATAATAATTATACAATTCACCATAATGCAGACTCTAATGCTGCTCCCAATCAGACAGGAGGCAGAGCTCAGGCAGTGATGTGAGCGATGGGGAGTGGCTGTAAATACAGAGAAAGCTTCACTCACCCACTGGTCACCTCCTGCTGTACAGTCTTGTTCCTAACAGGCCACGGTTCCTAACAGGCCACAGAGGGGTACCAGTCCGAGGCCTGGGGGTTGGGGACTACTGAAAGGACTTTGAGTTTTTACTGAGTCAAATGGGAAGCCCCTGGAGGGTTTTTTTTTAGCAGAGAAGTGTTGTGATCTGTTTTAGATTTAAAAAACATGTTCACTTTGTTCCTCTCTTGACAACAGACTACAGGTCTGGTGAAGTCAGGAAGTCAGAAGCCTATTACAACAATCTAGCGAGCAATGACATGGCTTAGACTAGGAAGTAGGCAATGGAGGTGGTGAGAAGTGGTCAAATGCTGAATATATTCTGAAGTTACTACAAAAGGGATTTCCTGAAATATATGGGGTATAAAAAAGAGAGAGAAATAAAAAAGAATTCCAAAGTCTTTGGCTTGGAAAAGTGGAAAGATGTAGTTGCCATTTACTGATACAGGGAAGAGAGTGGGGGAGGCACAAGTTTTGAAGGGAAGGTCAGGTATTCTTTTTTTATTTTTTTGAGACAAGGTCTCGCTCTGTTGCCCAGGCTAGAGTGCAGTGGCATGATCGTAGCTCACTGCAGCCTTGAACTTCTGGGCTTAAGCAATCCTCCCACCTCAGCCTTTCAAGCAGCTGGGACTATAGGCATGTGCCACCACACCCAGCTAATTTTTCTGTTTTTATTTTTTTATTTTCTGTTTTTAAATTTTTGTAGCGATGGGGTCTTGCTATGTTGCCCAGGTTGGGGGAATTATTTTTAGACATACTAAGCTTGAGATGCCTACTAGACACCAGGTGGAGATATCGAAGTGGCAGGTGGATATATGATTCTGGAGTTCAGATAAAAGGATCAGGCCTGGAGAAATAAATGTTGGAGTCAAGAACATATAATATTGTAAGTCATCAGACTGATGAGATCATCAAGGAAGTGAGTATAGAAAAGTCTAGAGTCTAAACCCTGGGGTCCTTCAACATTTAGAAGTAGGGAATATAAAGAGAAACCAGCAATAACACTGAAAAGAAGGTGTTAGCAATACTACAGGGCAACCAGTAGAGGGTGGTCTTCTGGAAGCCAAGTGAAAAAAATATTCTGAAGATGAGGGAGTGATCAACTACTACCATAGGTTAAAATAGAGTGAAGTCTGAGAGCTGTTCACCAGATAACAGTGTAGCGATCACTTGTGACCTCAACAAGAGTGGTTTTGGTGGAAGCAAAAGATTGCTAAAGTGGATTCAAGATAGAACAGGGGAGACGGATTGGGCAGCACTATGGATAGCTCTCTCAAGGGTACATGGCTGCAGAACACCACTTTGGTTTCCACTTGAATATGGGAGATTGACTATTCACCTTTATCTTCTTTCTCCTCAAAATCTCTAAAATTACAATAAAAAATGAGAAGTCTTAAGAAAGAAGGATAAAGAATGAAAGTGAAGAAAGCAAATGAATGTGACTTAGCAGAGCAGATGAAATTACACCTAAGACAAAGACTCTACAACTAAGACTATACCAATGAACTCTTGATAGGTCCAGTATTTGAAAGCATCAGACACCACTCCTCACAGCCAGGTACAGTACACAGAAACTAGGTAAATGAAAAAAAGCAGGCAATATCAATGCCAGGAAACACAGAAAGTTATATAAGAAATGAACTATAAAGTGGTTTTCCACCCCCTTTCCACTCTCCCACTGGATTTGCCTACCTGCAATACAGGAGCTTTCTGGTCTGCCTTCCTGGCCATTCTATAAGTTTGGTGGGTCACTATGCCTGAGACTGGATGGACAGTTCAATTCAGGGAAATATTAGCAAACCCTATATGAGCCCTCCAAACTAGCTTTAACACTATCAAAGTTCATAGGCAACAAGTCCCTACTTACCCACTTAAAGCCTTCAATTAGCTGTCCAGTATCTTAGTCTTAAATATAAGCAGGCAACCAAGATCAGCAGAAAACGGAGGAAAGCCTCTATCATGAAAGTCAGAGATAAAAGACACTCATGAAAAGTAACTTAGGAAAACCAAAAAGACTTAGGAAAGTGGAAACTTCAAACCAAAATTATTTATAATCAATATCCTCAGTAGATAAGGAATGATACTGATTCTATTAGATTAATGAAAAGATGCTGTTAAAATAGCAGTGTTCAAAGGGAAAAACTAAATCAAGAAGTTTCCAGAATTGAAAAATGCAAATCCCTAAACTCAATGGGCTTTTAGTGTTTAGCACAATGTATGAAAATACACCCACACCAAGTCACACTGTAAAATTTACAAATGCTAAAGTTAAAGGAAGACCTTACAAACTTCCAGAGAGTGTGGAAAAAAACAAAACCAAAATAGGTCCCACACAAAAGGAATGCACAATGGCTTCAGACAGACTTTTCAGTAGCCACAATGGAAGCTAGAAGACAGTAGAGAAATCATTTCAAAATTTTAAAGAGAAACAATGGCCAACTTGGAATTCTACCTCCAAATCTAGAGTATAATTATAGACATTTTCATACATTCAAGAGCTCACACTTTACCTCCCCTGTAGCCTTTCTCTAGAAGCTCCTAGAAGTTGTGCTCTAATAAACTAAGAAAGTGGCAGGTGTGAGGTATGGAAACAAGAAAGACCACAGGACTCCTAAGGAAAATGAAGAGGGAACCCAGGATAACCGTCATGCACCAAAGAGAGCAACCAGTTCAGATTTGTGTGGTATGACACAAGAGACACAGTGAGGGCTGTCTTCAACATGATACCTTTTCTTTCTGTTGTACCATATTTTCAACCAGATAATGCCTGAGTGGGCCTGGCCTAGATTTTTATCTGAACTTGGTTTGCTGGACCATGTGCTAAAGCCCTTACTCTTTCCTTAAAGCCCTGCTCCCTGGATCACTGAGAACACACAGTATTCTGCTTTTTCTATTCCTGAGAGCTGAAGGATAGCCACAGGGAGCTTAAAAACGGAAAAGCCTAAACAGCCTATTCTGACAATGTTGTAGGCAAATATCCAATTCTAGTAGCCAGTGCACCTTTCAAATTACAATGACTGTGGATAACTCTATATTTCCCAAGATTTGTTCGGGGCCTTGCCCAATGACTTCCACAGAAAAGTTTCTTTTAAGAGAGAAAGTGAAGCCAGACTATGACCTAATGCATTTTTTTAGGTTCTCTTCTCCTGGGACAGTTCAGCAAATAGTGACAATATGGCATTTTCTGTATACAGCTAGGTTTTTGCATGCTTTCTCATTTTTAGTTTAATCACTTCACACTTATTCATATGTATATATTTGATAAAATAAATTATTTCATTGAAAAATTGTATCAAGTAAGAATACAAGAATGGTTCAATATCAGAGAAATCAATGTCATTTGCCATATTATCATTACTAAAAGTGAAAAATCAAACGACCATCTAAACACATGCAGATTTAAATCAACAATAAAGGGAATTTAAGACTGACTAGAGTAAAACTCACAGCAAACATCAAGAGCAACTTTAGACTCTGAAGCAGTAATAAGATAAAAAATGCAGGCTACCATGGTTACTATCAAATGTAGATTAACAACCTTACCAAATCAATAAAACAGAAGTATATGAACTGAAAAAGAAGAGATAAACTGTCATTATTTGCCTTTAGATAGACAATCCAGAAGAGCAATATTGGAACAGTATTCATCAAAGCTGTAAATACAAGATCAACATACCAAATTCAATATATTTCTCTGTACCAGAAATAATAGGATATCATTTTTAATGGTAATAACAATTATAAAATACCTAGGAATTAGCCAAAAAAATAAGTAAAATGTTCTGAATAAATGGAGAAAGAAATTATATTCATGAATGGGATTTTACTTTGGAAAAATGTTAATTCTCTCTAAATTAATCTATAAATTCAATACAATTCCAATAAAATCCTCAACAGCTTGTTTTAGGAAACTTTATAGACTAATACTAAAATTTATACAGGAAAAAACTCCATAAATAGTTATTTTTTTTACGGAGTAGGACAAAGACAGGTCATTCACCTATTAGATATGAAGACGTATTACAAAGTTACATTAAGACAGTATTGCACTGGAAAAGGAACTGACATATACCAATAGAACAGAAAGTCCCAGTTTCATGTTTATCGAAACTTGGTACATAATGAAATGGGAAAAATATGGACTATTCAGTAGATGGTGTTAGGAAAACTGACTGCTCAGCAGACATTCACATTCAGAAGACTCAGAAGGATATAACTTGGCACCAAGGTCACTCAGGTTGGCAGAAGGATATAGCACAGTAAACAATGGCATGTAGAGGAGAGAATCCTCCTTAGGTAAGCCTCATGTGCCACAGGAAGCGCTATCTTGTAAAAATTCCTGAAGGAAGGTTCCAGAGGCCCACAACAAGGAACAAATGTGGTTAGCAAAGTCATACCTTACTCAGTCTTTTTTTTTTTTTTTTTTGAGACAGAGTCTCACTGTGTTGTCCGGGCTAGAGTGCCGTGGCGTCAGCCTAGCTCACAGCAACCTCAAACTCCTGGGCTCAAGCGATCTTACTCGGTTTTAAAAAATCCGTGTTTTTTCTTTTTACAATTAAAAAATGTTGTCTGGTAAACAGCTGACATTCCATATTTACCTTAAACCCATAGATTTCCATGGAAATATTGCTAAGGAGAAAGAGTAAACCCAAGATTATCTTTCCCCAGAGACAGAGATGGGTTTTGTTAGCCCTTTCCCCCTAATGATTAGATGGAGAAAAAGTTGAAGTCACACCTCATATCCAAAAATTAATTCCAATTAAAGACCTAAATGTAAATGGTAAAACTATAAAACTGATAGAGGACATAAAAAACACAAACAATTGGGGGAATTTCTATTTCATGAAGGACCAAAGATAAGAATTAACAAATGACAAGATTTTTTTTTTTTTTTTTTTTGAAACAGGGTCTCACTCTGTTGCCCAGGCTAGAGTGCAGTGGCGTCATCATAGCTTACTACATATAGCCTCAAACTCCTGGCCTTACTGGATCCTCCTGCCTCGGCCTTCCAAAGTGCTGGGATTATAGGTGTGAGTCACTGCACCTGGGCAACTAAGTTATTTCTAACATCTGAACCTGAAAAGGGAATGATATCTAGAATAAATAAATAATTTCTTGCCCTGTAATCAGCCAGAAAGAAAAAAACCAAAAAACAAAGGGGCAAATCATAAGTATAGGCAAGCCACAGAAAGGAAAATCAGAATGACTAAAAACCATATACTTAACCTCATTAGTAACAGGATAATGCAGATTAAGGAAAATTTTACACTTTTACACACATCGATTGGCAAAATCAGAAGTTATCAGAGAAAAACTGACCGAAATGTAGAGAAAATGACACCCTCATCTCTTGTTGGTGGAAAGGAAAAACTGGTACAACCATTCCTGAGAACAATCCAGCATTACTTAAATATGCATATACCCAAAACCCTAGCCATTCTAGTCTAGGACATATATATCAAAGAAACTAAAGGGCAGGTTCATAGGAAGACATATACAAGCTTGTAGAAGTGGGAACAGCTGAGAAGAACAGAAAAAGGAAAAGATAAGCTACAGTATATCTGAATACAATAGAATACTATGTACCTGTCAGAAGCACATTATATATAAGTAACATGGGTAGGTTTTAAAAATCTAATATTTTATGAAAGTTAGAAGCAGAATAAAACTTATACCACAATATCATTTATATAAAATTTAAAAGCTTATATTAATACAAAATAAATATTAGTTTTTCAATGAAATATACTCAAAATATGGAAGATGGTTTAGAAGGACAAACATTAAGAGATGTGGAGTATGATATTGCAGGCAGGAAATGAATGAAAATTAGTAAGGTAAAATGAAACAGAACACAAACAAGCATAGCCTTCTAGACCAATGATATTGGTATCATTAGTGAAGAGTATGATCAATATGTGATTCAATTCTGAGCATCTGAGGTCCTTAAAAAACAAAAGTTATTTTACATGAGCACTTTTAAGACTTAAGTTAGATTACTTAAACATTATTTCTTGAAACATGAAAAGGTATAAATGGTGTGTAATATAGTAAGCACCCCACAGGATTCATGAGTTGGCTAACCTTAAACAGTTCATTTTCCCAAATAGGATAAACTAAATAAAAAATTATACAATGTAAATGGATATTTCAAGGCAATACTAAGAAAACAAAATTTCTTGTGTTGAACAAATACTCCAATGTGTTTTTCTAAGTTAGGTTATTCTGGTATTCAGTAAAATAATTTTAAATCATATTTTGTGTAAAGTTATAAGCAAACTAATTCTAATTAAATCTATGTGAACTGGAAATTCTAGACTGAGAGACTCTGTAATATGTTTACAGAATTTAAGAAGTTTAAGTATACATGGAAAAACTTACAAAACATACAATTGCCCTAACATCTTACTTTTTATTGTGCATATATATATCTTTTCAATCTGTTTCCATGGTATTGATGTATTATATTTTTTTAAAAAGCACTCTCATATGAGGCAGATACAGTAGCTAACCCCAATGTTATCAATGAGGAAACTGAAAAATAAATAATGAAAGTTAAATCTTATAATAAGTAGTGATGTCCAGACTAGAATCTAAGTTCCCCCAAAATCTAGATTTGAGGTCTAATTTTTTTTTTTAACTCACCTGTAGGTAGTTTTTTATATAAATGCAATGTAGTATTTTTCTTTAAATCACAAATAGAACAGACACATTGGTTTGCAGTAGGTAATACACACAATGATATAAAGAAAAATAGAGACTTTATATTAATTCTAATTCTGTAAGGGTTAACAGTTTATCTTTAAAAAATGTCAAATTTAAACATTTTTATTTCTCCATAAAAGTAACTTCACAAATTATTAAAAATAAAAATTTAACTATATTCAGTTTCTGTTCTTTTTTCCATTAAAGAAAGCACAAGATAAAGGATAGCTGTGTTCAAGTAAGTGTGTAATTATGACATAATGACAGACTAAATCAAGTACCTACATAAAATGCTGACACATGAAAATGTATAGTCCTCTCACCTTTTCCTTTCTGAACTGACAGAATATAATTGGAAAAATTAAAAAAACATGTTCTGGTTTCAGTTAGTACTTTCTGTAAACTAGCAGTCCTTAAATAAGTTCCTAAAAATAATATTGGAGTCTTGAACATCACATTTAATCCAACTGAAAAAAAGTATTCTAAGACTGTCATGATAAAAAAGATTATAAAATTTCTCTGCTTATTCTAGTCCTAAATTCCTTTTCTAGAATTTTAATAGAAAGTATATTTTCAGACACAGTCACCAGTCAGATAATGTATATTGTAGTTCAGCATATTTGACCAAACAATAAACACCCTTAGAAAAGTGAAATTGATTTATTATTTATTCTGTGCTATTAATATTCTTCTCCCTACACATCTTTAATAGTAGTCACAAATTCTATCTTGATGACTAATCTTTTCTAACATAAATAGTGCTGACTCAACATTTCACTTCCACTTTACTTCTGGCATTCAATTTAGATGCCTTAATACTAAATTTAATAATTTGTTTTATCAAAAATTTGCTTCAAGAACAAAATTTCCATAAATTATTCTCTAACAAATCAAAGCAGAACCTTTAATTGTAGAACACAAATGGAAAATAATACACAAGAAACTTTATTTCTTCAACTTGAAGGCTAATACCTGGGTATTAGAAAAATAGACCTAAGATAAATTTTACAATAAGTATTTTTTCTGCAGTGTTAAGATTTCTATTTTAAATGACATGTTACTTATTATATTGTTATTTCAAAAGAAGGCTTTCTAAGAAGCGTTTAGTAAAGTTCTATGTTGGGTTCCTATATGTTCTAGTCTGAATTGTTCTACAATTGCTTATTTGGTGAACATAAAGTCTACAAGAAGAAAGAAAAAAATACTAAATCACAATATTTATCAAGTAATTCAGAGTTTTCAACAATATTGTTAATGTATTCCTATAAACCTGTATTTCTGATAGTATTAACCTGTAGTATGATCACAGCAAGTATATGAATTTTCCAATAATCTGGGGAAATATTCAGTGCATTGAAAGTTAACTGCATTTAAAATCATTATGAAACAAAAAACATGTCAAATAGCATTATCATGTTAAATGGCAATTGAATATTTTATTTACAGTTCTGTAGTAAAAATTATATCTACAAGAAATGTGTATCCAATGGGACATATTTTCAATGTTTAAAGAGCATCCTGAATATGGAATTTTGAAAAGTAATTAAACTAGGTAGAATTAGAAATCTATGAAAAGATTAAAAATCATTACTACTAGAACTGATATCATTAAGTGCACACTCAAAGGACTTGAGTCTTGGTTGGAGGAAAAGAAAGTAAACCTTTCGTATATTTTGATTTATCCAGGATGGAAACTAGTCATATGGTAGAGATACTGAGTTATATGATCCTCAGAAGAGATGGAAACAATTTATAAGAAAGATAAATTTCAGACTTAGCAAAAATAGTAAAACAATAGGGTAAACTATTGGGGCTAAATACTTGTCATTCTACAACCATCTTTTCAGAATGCTTCTTTCCAAGATAAATTTTTAAAAATACGATAAAGGATAATAGTATCAATTGCGGGTGAAACACAAACCCCACACTGTATATAATACAGATCAGAAAATTTTATTATTCAATTTAGTTAAGGTTGTAAAAAAAATTAGAATTTTTGCCTGTTCTCTTTATGTTATCATTCAATTTCTGAAAATTCCAAGTAAATTAATTCAGAAGTTTAAAAAGCATTGATAATCCCTATTGTAGCAAACTGTATATTCTACAGTTCGTCAATCTTAACTCTTCCAATAAACCTAGGGATTTAAATAAGTCAAAAATGAAAGCAGTCTCCACAATCTTAAAATCTAGGTGAAATGTCCTCATGGTCCAATAACTTGTAAAATGTGAACAGGTCACCAGACCAACATACTAGTGTATAACTTTAATAATTTCTAGCAGCAAAACACCTGGAATAGCCAATAACAAATGGTTTCATTGGATTGTAGATTAACTTCTTTCAGAGAAATAATTTTAAAAAGTACTCTGAAGTATTGTTCAACTGCAAGCAAACATGAACGATATCAAAGATCTTGTTTATCACCACCTTTCCCAGTGGAATCAGGTGCAACTGGAACCTTATTAGTTTCAACAAAAACAGATTCAAAGGCAGCTTCCTGTTCTTCCAAAGAATCAGCAGCCGTGGCTCCTTTAATTAGTGTTGGGTTGGTAAAAGATTGTTGCTGCTTGGAAATTTTACTGGATTCCATCGTTTTCCTACCCCTTCTTTTACCAAGAATTTTGACATAATTTGCAGGTATAAGTCCTGTTGTTTGACCGTCAAGACTAGCCAGAAGCCAACCACGCACTTTGGGTTGTTGTTCTGATGGAAAAAAAGACAGCCTTGTAATTAGAACATACTTTGGAGGTCCAACAGAATATTGATGGTAAAATATATTACATAAAATCTGTGTTACACTTACATAATAGAATAGATAAACAAACAGCATATGCATGTATACTGAAAATGAAATGCTGAATAAACTTAACAGTTCCAGGGTCCGTTCTTATAATTTATATTTTTTATTTTACACTTCAACTAACATCAATGTCTTTCATATTTAAATTGGAATCTGAATAGGTCAAGTTAGAAATAAATATAGAAAACATATACTTTTATGTAATCATCTTTTTTTTTTTCCCTTTTTTTGAGACAGGGTCTTGCTCTGTCTCCTGGGCTAGAGTGCAGTGGCATCATCATAGCTCACTGCAAACTCAAACTCCTGGGCTCAAGCAATCCTTCTGCCTCAGCCTCCCAAGCAGCTGGGACTACAGGTCCATGCCACCAGACCCAGCTAATTTTTCTATTTTTTGTAGAGATGAGGTCTTGCTCTGGCTCAGGCTGGTCTCCTGGCCTTAAGTCATCCTCCTGCCTCAGCCTCCAAAAGTACTAGGATTACAGGTGAGAGCCACTGTGCCTTGCCTGCAGTCATCTTTCTTTGTATACTTTTGGCCAAAATATAAAATTCATTCCATATGACTGTAATAAACAATCCTGAAGATAGTGAATGCTAATTTGAATCCAAGATGGGTAAAAAATTTAAGACCCCAGTTATCTCCAGCCACACGACAAAAAGTTAAAGGCAATACTCTAAGTTTAGAGTAGGAAAGATTATTGAATATATTCAATTTTCTATGACATTTTCCCACCTATTTTATTCATGTCTTCAAAAAGCTGTTTAACAGTTACAATTTTAGTTCAACATTATGACTGAGGCACAATACAAGACTTTTTTTGTTTAATACTCTATAACAAAAGGAAAAAAAAATAAAACGAATCAACCATGTCTGTGAATGATTTTGTTCTAAATGTTAAAACATACTTTTCTTGGGCAATGGAGGAAAGCAAGGAAGCAAGTGTTAAGAAGGACTATTAATTGCAAAATAATGAGATACAAAAATTTTTTTGAAATATTATAATTGAAAGAAACATTTGACCTTCTTTATTCTTTATCTAGATTAATTAAAACTAATTATCTGTTTCCTCTGACAATAAATCTTGAAAAGAAATAATTCTTTCAAAATCCAAAGTAGTAAACTGCTATTTTCACTAGAAGCAAAAAACAAATATAATACCTATAAGTCTAAGGTTTTTTTTTTTTTTTTCCTTCCTTGAGACGGGGTCTTGCTATCTTGTCCAGGCTGGAGCCCAGAGGCTATTCATAGGTGCATAGCACATTATAGCCTCCAAATCCTGGCCTCAAGCAATCCTCCTACCTTGGCCTCCCAAGTAGCTCTGGCTACAGATGTGTACTACTGCACCCAGCTGAAGCCTAGGTTTTATGTAAGAAGGAATGAGGCAGAGATTTAGCAATCTGATCCAGAATTTTTCCAAATTTTTCAATTATTTACACATAAAACTAATGATTTGAACATTGAAGGTATTTTCCCTGTGTAGAGTGACTAAAATCAATAAAGCTAAAGTTTCCATTAACAGATGCTCCCATGAAAATGTTAGCCAGAGTGAATAACAGAATAGGCTTTGAAGTCAGATAAACCTAGATTCATAGTTCAGCTCTGTGATACCAAACAATTTACTCATTCTGAGTCTCAGTTTCCTCTTGTGTAAAACAAGAACAGGATGATAGTACCACTTGATAGTATTATTGTAAGGGTCAAATGAAATATGCAAAATATAGTACCTTTTACATAGTAAGTATTCTATAAATGACATCTGTTATGGTTACTAGTGAAATGTAACCATGTATGGTTACCAATGAAATGTAACTTTTTGTAATAAATATGAATCCTCACAAATATACAAATTAAAAAAAAATCCACAAAAATCCTGATAATCATTACTGGGGAAAGGTAAAGGAAAAGGTCATTTTTGCCTAGAGTCATTAAAAACTATTTGTGACTTGGTTCAAAAATAAGCCTGAGATGTATATAAATTTCTTGCTAAGAGTCTGTAATTCTTCGTGACAATAATTCCTAAAATATTTATGATACAGTTTCAGTAAACACTATTCAAGTAATAAAGCAAGTAATATCAGTCCCAATAATCAAGGATAGATAAGGATGCTTAGATGGTGCTGTTAATAGATTTCTTTGGTTTATTAGATTTATTACATTTAGTACTTACCTCATGTTTTTCTGTTGGGATTAATGGAGTCTGTAATTCAAGTGTTTTGAATTTAGAAGAGGCTATAGAAACAAAGACTTTCCTTATCTCAGTGAAATACTACTGGAACAACTCTGATGGGGCATTTCTCCCTGACTCCCTCAGATTTGGAAATCTAAATTGACACGAAAGATTCTAGTAACTACCCGAAAGTTAACTAACAATGAACAAGATCCTTTGTTGTAGTTTTTAATATTATGTTTATAAATGTTAAAAATTCACAGATAATTTCAACTTAATTCATAATTTGTTACCTTTGAGAGCTAAGTTGAGCATATCGCCAGCCCGGAAAGAAATTTCTTCTTCAGATACGGCAACAAAATCATATTCTGCTCTAGCAACTACATGGTCATCCTCACCACTTGCCCAGTTGATGTTGTCTATAAGTCAAATCAAGAATTAAGATTAGGTTAGTAAAATTTAAATAAGAAAAATGCAAGTATTTCACTGGCTATGGTTTGCAAACTGCATAATTTTATTTGCCAAACGTCCTTCCCTCCCAAGTAAATTCTATAGTAAACACTATGTTAAATCAACCAAACATTCACTAGGATATTATGAACTTTTTCCTTTTCTTTAAGCTCCAAATTTCAGTTCATTTACTTTAAGCCAGGGGTTGGCAAACTTTTTCTATAAAGGGTCAGACAGTAAATATTTCAAGTTTTGCAGACCAAGAGGCAAAATAAAGGATATTGTGTAGTTATTCATATAACAAGAGAAAACACAATTTCCATAATTTTTTTTATTGATAAAATTCAAAATGTAGTAACGGTTTTGTTTTGTTCTTTTTTTGTAATACAGTTCTACTACTTAGCAAATTGGAATATTTTGGGGGGAGGATATTTCACTTCTGTAAGTGTGTGGTTTTAATTGAGCATATTCATTACTTGGAAGATTAATAGACTAGAATTCTGTTAAATTCTTCTCCAGATATTTGTCTTTTACCATGTCATAACATTGCAGATTAATCATTTCCTTTGACAGTCTGGGAGGTGTATACAACAGTGTGATATTACTTGTGATTCAAACAATGTTAGCTGTTGTCAAAATAACTTTATTACAGTCTAAGTTTTGCATATAAGCACTGTTCTGCCTTATAGTTTTATGTTAAATTTATTAAGAATATAACCAAGTCTACAGCAAAAGTTGATTTCCAAAGCCACTGAAAGTGTTCAGTAATAGTGGTTGAAGGTGGTTCTGTTTAGAAAAATTTCAGTTTTGGACTCAATCTCAAAAAAATAAAACCTAAGCCTTGTTAAGCCATTGAACTGCTTGTTGTGTGGTAGGGCAAGTCTTGATCTTCAGCTTCTACAACTGATAAAAACTCACAAAACTGACAATGTTTACGTTACAAGAGTGAATAGAGTTTACCTTTGACACTGCTAGTTTGATAACACATGATATATTCAAATATTTTCTACAATGTACCTGAGGATGAGTAACATTAATATAATGAATAACCATAGGCTTAAAACCTGGAGAGGGGTGGTGGCTCACATCTGTAATCCCAGCACTTTGGGAGGCTAAGGTGGGAGGATTGCTTGAGGCCAGGGATTTGAGGCCAGGAGTTTGAGACCAGCCTAGGCAACAGAGTGAAAACCTCAATCTCTGAAAAAAAAAAATCAAAAATATTAGTCGGGCATGGTGGCACAAACCTGTTGTGCCCCCTACTTGGGAGGCTGAGGCAGAAGGATTGCTTTAGCCCAGGAGTTTGGGGTTGCTGTGAACTATGATGATATCACTGTACTCTAGCCTGGATGACAGAGTGAGAGCCTATCTCAAAAAAACAAAACAAAACAAACCACCCCCCCCATATTTTCAAAAGCTTTGTAAATTTTGTCCAACCAAGTCTTCCTCTGATCCACCTATATTTTCACCACCATCAGCTTCAATACATCTTAGCAGATTCCACCTCAGGTTGTACTGAATTAGTATTTTCAACTTCCTTGAAAATATTAATGCCTATATTTATACCACACAGACTACTCACAGAAGCTAATTCTTTAGCCCCTTCTAATTCACCATTGACCCCTCAAATAAACAACTGAGCACTACTGTCTTAGTCCATTTTATGGCACTGTAACAGAATACCACACACTGGGTAATTTATAAACAATAGAAGTTTACTTATTTTGCTGACAGTTCTGGAGGCTGATAAGTACAAGATCAAGGGGCTGCATCTGGTAAGAGCGTTCCTGCTGTGTTATAACATGGCAGAAGGCACCACATGACAAGATAATGCAAGCAAGAGAGGACCAAACTAGCTTTTATACCTATCCTTGTGATGAGCCCATTCCCTGGATAACATCTAACCTAATCACCTCGTAAAAGTTCCACCTCTTAACACTATCGAATTGGGAATTAAGTTTCCAATACATCAACTTCAGGGGCCACATTCAAACCACAGCAACTATTAACATCTTTTAGGTCATCATGAGCCAAGGAAAAACAGTCGAATCATTTGTGCTTTGTTTTAAGTTGGCTATGTTGTTCCAAATGCCTTTAACTTTTTAAGAAACTCACCTAAAGGCTAATAGTCTTAAGCAAGTTTACTTTCTCCAGACACATATCTTTGGCTACTGCAATCACTATTGGTAAACATCTTTCTTTGCTTGGCTAACAAATGAGTCTCTCAGAAATTTATTTTGGTTGTGGCCTCATTTTCTTTCTTTTTTTCTTCTTTTTTGGTGAGGAAATTTGGCTGTGATGAGATTTCCATTCTAAATTTTCTAATTTTTCTGACTGTTGATTTTCTATGATGAATGTTCAGTCTCATAATGTTGATGTGCTTTACATTCATTTAGCATAACTACAGTGTCATTGCATAATAAATACAGTACTTTACCATCTAATTCAATAACAAAATAATCCATATTATACTGTGCCTTAAAAGTATGACACTCAGGCCAGGCACAGTGGCTCACGCCTATAATCCTAGCATTCTGGGAGGCTGAGGTGGGAGGAGCGCTTGAGCCCAGGAGTTCAAGATCAGCCTGGGCAAGAGCAAGAAAGTCTCTACAAAAAATAGAAAAAATTAGCCAGGCATGGTAGTGCATGTCTGTAGTCCCAGCTACTCAGGAGGCTGAGGCAGGAGGATAGCTTAAGCCCAGGAGTTGGAGATGGCAGTGAGTTATGATGACTCCACTGTATTCTACCCAGGGCAATGGAGAGAGATGCTGGTTTAAAAAAAAAAAAACACTCAAAGTCCACTTGTCTCTTCTTGTGTGCCATGCACTTAAAATCTTAAAAAACACATTGTGGTATAACAATGTATATGTTCTTCAACATGTCGTCAAATTATAACTAAGTTATTGAGATTTGTAGTGTGCAGAAGTGTGGAACAATGAGAGTCCCACACATTGTCTCTATGCAAACTACTCAATTCTGCTGTTATAGTGCAAAAGTAGGCATAACAATATGTACACAAATGAGTGCATATATGTTTCAATAAAACTTTATTATTGAACATTGAAATTTGAATTTTACATAATTTTCACATCACAAATTCTTTTGATTTTTTAAATATTCTCTTAATTTTTTTCCAACTATTGAAAGATATAAAAACCTTTCTTAGATTGTGGGCTGTACAAAAACAGGAGCAGGCCAGATTTGGCCAATAGGCCATAGTTCACCAATCCCTGCTCTACGCAGTTAAAGTGATAGGACATAAGTTTCTTCAATTTTACTTCTCTTTAAAAATCTCTTTGTATCATTACACATTTCTCCTTCGTTTGCCTCAGATAAAGAATTGCTCCTCCTTTTTACCTGATTACTTGGATCACAGCCTCTCTTACAATAGGAGAGATAGGTAGCTTCTTCACCATTTAACTTATCTCTGTCTTCCCCTTATTTACAATTGCTCCTCTCCTGTCTCCTTCCTTTTAGCCTAAAAACATTCTCAGATCTCTTCTCTTCTTAAAAAAAAAAGGCAAAACAAAACCTGAAAATAACCACATTGATTTTTTCATTCAACTAGGCTATTATTTTTTCCTCTCCTTCCACTCATTGCTAATATTTTCTTTTTCCACATCTTCTGACTTTATTTACTCCTTATCCCTTGCTACAGTTTCTGTCTTCTCCACTCTACCAAATCTACTTGCTGGAGCTTGATAATCTCCAATTGCCAAATCTAATGATCTTTTTTCAGTTCTTCATCTTATCTTATTACAGCACTTCACATCATTCATCATCCTTCTTCTTACTCTTGAAAATTCCTTTCATCCCTGCCTCTAAAATGCAGCAATCACATGATTCTATTTCTGTTCTTCTTGATTTCCATTTTATCTCTCCTTATTTTCTGTCTTTCTACCATAGTAATATGATCCACTTATACTATCTCAACTATCACTTCTATGTTTCTATGGATGACTATTTTTTTTTAAGAGATGGGGTCTTGTTGTGTCACCCAGGCTAAAATGCAGTGGCATGATCATAACTCACTGTAACCTCAAACTCCTCGGCTCAAGTGATCCTCTTGCCTCAACCTCCTGAGTAGCTGGGACTACAGGTGCGTGCCACCGCACCCAGCTATGTGGATGACTCTTAGTTCTTTCCTTTTTGTTTTTTTTTAACCTCTTTTCTAAGATCCTGTCCTCCCTTTTAAACTGCTTTCTGACACTTTCTCAAATTTATCTTGAATATCCCACTGGCACATCAAGCTCAATATAACCCCAACCAAATTAATTGTAATTGCTTACAAACCAGTTGTTCCAGGTGATTTCTCTACATTTATTTTACTAGCTTTACCTACAAATACATATCCACAATTTGACTCCATCTCAGGACTCACGTCACTGCCACTATGAGCCAAGCCACCATCATCTCTCACTTGAATTAACGTAATGGCCTCTTGACTTTCCCAACTTGCCTCTTCTGCTCTAGTTCTACCTAAGAACCATTCTTAGCAAAAAAGATTTTCTTTGTAAAATGTATGTCAGGGCATATTACTCTTTTGCTCAAAACTCTGTGATGGCTTCAATTTCAGAATAAGGGCCAATGTTCTTACAAATATTTATGGACTTATACCATCTATTACACACTGTAATCTTCCACCTTCATCTCCTGCCACTCTCACTTTGCTCCAACCACACAGGCCTCCTTGCTGTTCACATGATATACCAGGCACACTGTCACTTAAATACTTTTGGACCTTTGCCATTCCCTATGCCTCAAACACTCCTCCCTCAGAGTTGCAGGGCTTATTTCCTCATCTCCTTCAGGGAGGACTTTCCTGACTACATGTAGCACTGCAATTCCAGTATCTACACCTGGCACTCCCCAACATTCTTCCCTGATTTATTTGTTTTCCTATGGCACTTAGTACCTTCTGACTTATTATATATTTTACTTATTTGTTTACTGTCTCTCTCTATTACATTGTCACAAGGGCAGGGATTATTTTAGTCTGTTTTATTCACTCTTGTATCCCTAGTTTCTACAACTGTGACTAGCATGTAGTAGACACTCAACAAATATTTATTGAATTAATGAACAAAACTATCTCTCTGCAAACCCAAATTTAAAGGACTAGGGCATGTTAATTCCTTCTTTCCCTTTATGTACCACATTTGGTCAGTGACTATACCCATTGGTTCTATTACATCAATCCTGCTTCTCACAAAACCTAGTTCATTATCTCTCATCCAATTTAATGCAAAAACATCATATTTATTATATAGCTTCCACATGCCATGTTAGATATTAGGAATACAAAGATGAACATAACCCAAATCTTTTATGAATCCTACCAACTAATTTCAATCAGTTTAATCTTTACTGATTTATCTTAAACACTTCAGACCTTTTTAGAGCACTGTTTATATTATAAATATGTCACAACCTGCTAAAAAATAAAACAACACAGAAAAACTACGAAAAAACTATCCATTCTTTATTACATGGAAATTAGTTCTCGTAATAGCAATTAAGGTTTTCTACTATTAGCCTTCAACCTAATTTCTCAGCTTTCTTTCGTACTATTCTTCTATTCAGTATTATAGGACAACTACTGAACAAATCTCATATTTTCTCCCTAAGTATTTTTGTTCAAGCTGGTTCACTGAATTGACAGTCTTTGTTTTCTTACCTAACTGATGAAATGTTACCTATCTTTCAAAAATCTAACTCAGGCTGGGTGCAAAGCTCACATCTGTAATCCCAGCATTTTGGGAGGCTGAGGCAGGAGGATTGCTTGAGGCCAGGAGTTCAAGACCGGCCTGGGCAAAACAGAGTGAGATCCCATCTCTACAAAAAAAAGAAAAATGAGCCAGGTGTGGTGGCGTGCACCTATAGTCCCAACTACTTGGGAAGCTGAGGCAAGAGAATCACATGAGCCTAGGAGTTTGAAGTTACAGTGAGCTGTGATGACGCCGCTGCATTCTAGCCTAGGCAACATAGCTGAGACCTTCTCTTAAAAAAAAAAAAAAAATGACACAGATGCCATTTCTTCCTGGACAAAAATGTTAGCTTCACTTTTCTAAAGTGAGATAATACTCTGTACCAGTTGATAGAATATGGGCTTAACAGTCAAGCAGCCCTGGTTTTAGTTATAGTTTTGCTTTATCAGAGATGTAACACTAGATAAGTGAGTTCTCTGAACCTCAGTTTTGTCACTTTTAAAATGACTATAGTTCTTATTTCTTTGGGTTGTTGAAACAATTAAATTAGATGAAATACACTTTCCCTTTAAGACACTCACAGACTGAAAATTAAGGGATGGAAAAAGATATTCCATGCAAGTGGAAACCAAAAAGACTACAAGCAGCAATATTTCTATCAGATAAAATAGATTTTAAGAGACAAACTGTAAAAAGAGAAAAAGAAAGTCATCATATAATGATAAAGGGGTCAATTCAGCAAGAGGCTATAACAATTCGAAATATATATGCACCCAAAAATGGAGCACCCAGATATTTAAAGCAAACATTATTACAGCTAAAGAGAGTGATAGACCCCAATACAATAATTGCTGGAGACCTCAACACTCCATTTTCAGCATTGGACAGATCATCAGACAGAAAATCAACAATGCAACTGAATTTATCTGCACTATAGACCAAATGGATCTAACAGATATTGATAGAACATTTCATCTAACTGCTGCAGAATTCACATTCTTTTACTCAGCTCATGGATCATTTTCAAGAATATACCAAATGTTAGGCCACAAAACAAGTCTCAAAAAATTTAATAAAATTAAAACCACACCAAATATTTTCTCTGGCCACAATGGAATAAAACTAGAAATCAATAACAAGAGGAACACTGGAAAATATACAAACACATGAAAATTAAACAATATGCTCCTGAATGACCAGTGGGTCAATGAAGAGATTAAGAAGGAAATTAAAAATTTCTTGAAACAAATGAAAATAAAAACACAACAAGCCAAAATGTATAGGATACAGAAAAAGTAGTAATAAGAGGAAAGTTTATAGCAATTAATGCCTATATCAAAAAAGTAGAAAAGCTTCAAATAAACAACCTAATGATGCATCTAAAAGAACTAGAAAAACAAGAGCAAACCAAACCCAAAATTAGTAGAAGAAAAGAAATAATAAAGATCAGAATAGAAATAAGTGAAATTGAAACAAAAAATACAAAAGATAAACAAAACAAAAAGTTGGTTTTTTGAAAAGATAAACAAAATAGAAATACCTTTAGCCAGATTAAGAAAAGAGAGAAGACCCAAATAAATAAAATCAGAGATCATAGTATTTAAGTTATGGGATTAAAAAAAAACAAAAAAATCGGAGATGAAGGAGGAGACATGATAACTGACACACAACTGATAATGCAGAAATCCAAAGGATCATTAGAGACTACTATGAGCAACTGTATGCTAATAAATTGGAAAACCTAGGAGAAATGGATAAATTTCTAACATACAATCTACCAACATTGAACCAGGAAGAAATCCAAAACCTGAATAAACCAATAAAAAGTAAAGAGAAGCAGTAATAAAAAGTCTCCCATCAAAGAAAGGCCCAGGACCTGATGGCTTTATTGCTGGAGAATCCTACCAAGCATTCAAAGAAGAACTAATACCAATCCTATTTAACCAATCCAAAAAATTACAGAGGTAGGGATACTCCCAAACACATTCTATGAAGCCTGTATCGTCCTGATGCCAAAACCAGACAAAGACACAACAAAAAAAGAAAACTATAGGCCAATATCTCTGATGAATACAGATGCAAAAACTGTCAATGAAATATTAATACTAGCAAACCAAATTCAACAGCACATTAAAAAGATTATTCATGATCAAATGGGATTCATCCCAGGGATACAAGGATGGTTCGACATATGCAAATCAATCAATGTGATATATCATATCAACAGAACAAAGGACAAAAACCACATGATCATTTCAACTGATGCCAAAAAAGCATTTGATAAAACTCAACATCCCTTCATGATAAAAAGTCAAAAAACTGGTAGAGAACTAAGTTACTTCAACACAAGAAAAGCCGTATACAGACCCATAGCTAGTATCATACTGAATGGGGAAACACTGAAAGCCTTTCCTCTAAGATCTGCAACAAGACAAGGATGCCCACTTTCACCACTGTTATTCAACACAGTACTAGAAGTTCTAGCTAGAGCAATCAGATAAGAGGAAGAAATAAAGGACATCCAAATTGGAAAGGAAGAAGTTATCCTTGTTTGCAGAAGATATGATTTTTTAATCTAAAGAAACCTAAGACTCTGCCCCAAAACTATTAGAATTGATAAACAAACCCAGTAAAGTTGCAGGATACAAAATCAACATACAAAAATCAGTAGCATTTCTATATGCCAACAGTAAATATTCTGAAAAAGAAAACAAGAAAGAAACCCCATTTACAATAGCTACAAATAAAATACCTAGGAATAAGCTTAATCAAAGAAGTGAAAGATTTCTATAATGAAAACTATAAAACGTTGATGAAAGAAGTTGAAGAGGACACAAAAAAATGGAAAGATATTCCATGCTCATGGATTGGAAGAATTAATATTGCTAAAATGTCCATAATACCCCAAGCAATCTACAGATTCAATGCAATTCCCATCAAAATACCAATGACATTCTTCACAGAAATTGAAAAAAGAATCCTAAAATTTATATGGAACCATACAGGACCCAGAATAGCCAAAGCCATCCTAGGGAAAAGAACAAAACTAGAGGAATCCCATTACCGGACTTCAAATTATACTACAGAGCTGCAGTAACCAAAACAACATGGTACTGGCATAAAATCAAACACATAGACCAATGGAACAGAACAGAAAACTCAGAAAAAATCCACACATCTATAGTGAACTTATCTTTGACAAAGGTTCCAAGAACATATAGCGGGGAAAGGACAATCTTTCAATAAATGGTGCCGGAAAAACTGGATATCCATATGCAGAAGAATGAAACTAGATCCTTATCTCTTGCCACATACAAAAATCAAATCAAAATGGATTAAAGACTTAAATCTAAGACCTGAAACTATGAAACTAGTAAAAGAAAACATTAGGGAAATGCTTCTAGACATCGGTCTGGGCAAGGATTTCTTGAGTAATACTCCCAAAGCACAGGCAACCAAAGCAAAATTGGACAAATGGGATCACATCAAGCTAAAAACCTTCTGCACAGCAAAGGAAACAATCAATAAATCAAGTAGACAATCCACAGAATCAGAGAAAATATCTGCAAACTATCCATGTGACAAGGAATTAATAACTAGAATAACTAAATAGGAAAAAAATCAAATAATCCAATTAAAAATGGGCAAAGGATCTGAATAGACATTTCTCAAAAGAAGACACATGAATGGCCAAGAGGTATATGAAAAAATGCTCAACATCATTGATCATCAGCGAAATGCAAATCAAAACCACAATGAGATATCATCTCTTCCCAGTTAAAATAGCTTTTATCAAAAAAACAGGCAATAATGAATGCTGGTGAGGATGTGGAGAAAGAGAACCCTCATACACTGTTGGGGAGAATGTAAATTAGTGCAACCACTGTGGAGAACAGTATGGAGGTTCCTCAAAAAACTAAAAATAGAACTACCAGATGACCCAGCAATCCTGTTGCTAGGTATATATCCAAAGGATGGGAATTCGGTATATCAAAAAGGTATCTATATTCCCATTTTTATTGCAGCATTATTCACAATAGCCAAGCTATGGAATCAACCTAAGTGTCCATCAACAGAGGAATGGACAAAGAAATTGTGGTACATGTACACAGTGAAATATTTTATAGCCACAAGAAAGAATGAAATCCTGCCATTTGAAACAACATGAATGGAACTGAAGAAGCCAAGGACAAAAAGACAAATCTTTCACGTTCTCACTCATATGTGGGAGCTAAACAATTGATGTCATGGAAACAGAGAGTAAAATGACTATTACCAGTGGCTGGGAAGGGTAATGGGGAGAGGGAGATACAGTGGGGATGGTTAATGGGTGCAAAAATATAGTTAGTTTGATAGAATGAACAATATTTCATAGGACAATAAAGTGACTATAATCAACAATAAATTAGGGTACACTTTAAAATAACTAAAAAAATGGAACTGGAATGTTTCTAACACAAAGAAATGTTCAATGACTGAGGTGACGGATACTCTAATTTTCCTGATTTGATTAATTCACATTGTATCTCTGTATCAAAACATATGCACCCCATAAAGATACAGAACTATTATGTAGTCATAATTAAAAATTAAAAAAAAATAGCTGAAGAAACCTTCTGTCATAGTCCTTACCACACTCTTTCTAATTTAAATTACCTGTACATGTGTCTTAACATATATTCAAATAAGTTTGAGAAAGTTAGGGATTATGCCCTACATATTATTTGTATACTCCACAGCACCACGTTTTAGTACCTTGATAACAGTAAGGTAATGCTTACTGTTAAATTGAACTAATAATAAATCAATCAGCAAACCTGTTTTTGCTACATAATCCTCTTTCAGTTTTGAAGGTCTTAATTTAAAATATAACTGGATCAAAATAGTCAATACAAGTTAACATAAAGAAAGCTAATTTAACAAATATATTCTTGAAATCTGAGATTGTTAGTTTTTAAGCCTGTTCCCTTACCTGTTACTTCCTCACTGTGGGTAGACAGCAGTTTCCAGATGAGGTAAGGACCACCAAGGATGACAGCAAAGAACAAGAATATTGGCCAAGATTTTGCTGAGTTAGCTGCTCCATCCTCAGCACCAAGGCAAGCCACAGTTCCTTCACTCTCTGCCCACAGATCCTCATTCTCAGAGCCTCTTCTTAAACCTACCATTCGTTGTAACCGTCTGTAAAGATACCTTATAGTCCTAACTAATGCAAAAGCTGAAAAAACCTTTGTAAAGTGTATTTTTAATCGAGAAAAGTGATTTGCTACATCCAATACTGCCCTGAAACTGTTATAGACAGCTGAAAAGGTAGCATCCATCATCATACTGACAGAGGCAAATGCATGCACAATACTTTCAATGGACTGAAATGCACCTCTGCTGCTTTCTTCAGCTTGCTGAACAAATCTACTGGGTGGAAGATCATCTACACGGAGGCGGTTATAGCCCAAACCATTATATCCATAACTATAGGGGCTATAGCTTCCATAAAATGAATTTCCATAGGCACCATATCCAGAGGAAAATGAACTATAAGCAGGTCTGAAAGTGTTCACATTGTTGCTTCCTGTCTGCTGTGATGGTCTTGGAAGAATAGGTGGGGGCACTCTGGTAAGTGTTGGTTGTCCAGGTCTTGTCACTAAAGTAGGACCCAAATCAGCAGATCTAAAACCAAAAAAGATTCAAAATAGTTACTTAAGCCACAATAAATTCAATTTAAAGCAACTACTAAACCCCTCCTATATAACTAGTGCTATGATAGATTCTACTGAAGATGTTTTGAGTTAGAAATAGTCTCTAATATTCAGATGCTTAGAATCTCATTAAGACAAAGTGAGTAAGATAAAATAGCTGACTGAACTCTTATTTACTTATCCTGGCATTATGAATATAGATATGTGTCACTTAATGATGGGGATACGTTATAAAAAATGTGTCGTTTGGTGATTTTGTTGTTTTGTAATCACAGAGTATACTCATACAAACCCATATGGTATAGCTTACTACACACCTAGGCTATATGATACAGCCTATTGTTTCTAGGTTATAAAACTGTATAGCATGTTACTGTACTGAATAGTATAGGCAACTGTAACACAATGGTAAGTATTTGTACATCTAAAAAAGTGAAAATACAGTATTATAATCTTATGGGACCACTGTCATTAATGTATTCTGTTGTTGACTGAAACATCATTATGCAGTGCATGACTGTATTATCTCCAATCTGTGGTTTCTTTTTTAAGACACTTGTTCATTTTCTCAAGGTTAGAACTACATATTTCTTCATCCTTGTACCTAAATAACACTATCTTAATTACTATAGTTTAATAATAGGTCTTTTTTCATTTTGTCTTTCTCGATTTCTGCGTGTATATACATGGAGAAATATTTTTACAAAAATATGGTCATACCATGAATACCACTTATAATGGTATCTAGTGTCAATTTAGATCTATATCTTATTTAGTGTCCACATAGGTATGTATCATTAAGACTGTGTAGCCTTCTACTGTGGAACACCAAAATTTATTTAATTTCCTGTCATTGGACATTTTTGTTTTATTAATATTTAGACACTGTAAACAATGCCTCAAGCAACATCTCTATCTCTGTATCTCTGTGCCTCTATTTCTGGTATAATTATTTCCTTAGGATAAAGTCCTAGAAAAGGAATTACAAAGTGTACAATCATTAATATCTTTTAAGGCTTTAAGATGCCTTTAAGGTAAATCTGTTACATCCTGCTTCCACACATATTCCTCTGTACAGCCAGTACCGAAGCTACAGCTCTCAGCACAGGTGAAGATAGCCAGGATGTCCCCTTTCACACTCCTGCCCAGTCTGTCGGCCTTCAGGTAGTTCAGCAGCTGAGGCACGACTTGGAATTCAAATATTCTCTTGGAACCACAGGGGCAATCTGGAATATCCTTTTCTTGAGGGATATTTTCACCAGAAATCCAGATGGGGGCAAGACCTCTGCCGTATCTGAGAATCTGTTCTGGTTCAAGGGCTATTTGAGTTTTAAACTTCTGGAAAATTTTATCCTCCTTGGATTCACGTTTTGCCACGGAATCTAGTTCTTCCTCCAGTGCTTCATCCATGCTGCCCACAATCTCTGCAGCATCTTCCTTTTCCACAACTTCAGGCATAATCTCATCTTCTGTCTCTATTACAATTTCAAATTCGGAAAAAAGGAAGTTGTGGTCTGGAATTGCATGGTCCCAACAATCTGGTTGTGAACATGCCTGCTTGTGTCCTGATCTCCAGTTGAGAGCCTGATGTACCTTATAGCAGTAGTGTGCCTTGTGACATCAGGAGCATGTTTTGGGGCCTAAACAGCCACAAACCCTTCAGAGATGAATGCCAGACTTAAGCTGGAAACACACAGATTCTCCTGTTTCTGAGGGAGGATTCTCAGAAGGTGGCTCAATATGAGTCAAAGTCATTTTTCCTGGGTAGCTTATTTCTAAAAGCTCGCGGCAGCAGAAGAGGAAGAGGCAGGCATTGGTGGAAGGTGTCAGCAACACGCCTGTTCGGGCCCCCAGGCTGGCCTTGCCCAGCCACGCTGGCAGCCCACCTTGCTGGGGAACTGGTCGCTACACAGCTGCCACACCAGCGCCTCCTTGGCGAAGCTCAGTTTCACCGGCAAAGCCAGTGCGGACACACAGCCATGAGGCGCGCAGGGAGTGGGCTGCCTCTGCTGTCGCCCATTACCCCTATAATAGGTCTAAATATCCAATAAAACAAGTCCTCTGACATTGTTCTTTATCTTCAAGAGTGTCTTGGCTATTTAACCCTTTGCATTTCCATATAAATGCTATAATCAGAGATTGAAGTTCTATATCCCTCCTCCCCAATAAACCCTGTTGAGATTCTGTTTGAGATTACATTGAATCTATAGATTAATTTGAAGTAAATCAACATCTTTATAATACTGACAGTTTCAATCCACATATGCAATAAATGCTCCATTTATTCAGGTCTTTAAAGGTCTTTCTCAATGTTTTAAAAAACTTAATTATTGGCTGGGCGCGGTGGCTCACGCCTGTAATCCTAGCACTCTGGGAGGCGAGGTGGGCGGATCGTTCTGAGCTCAGGAGTTCGAGACCAGCCTGAGCAAGAGCCAGACCCCGTCTCTACCAAAAATACAAAGAAATTAATTGGACAGCTAAAAATATATAGAAAAAATTAGCTGGGCATGGTGGCGCATGCCTGTAGTCCCAGCTACTCGGGAGGCTGAGGCAGAAGGAT